>PVIR01004534.1:0-14290 GCA_004026965.1 Petromus typicus
GGCCCTGAGCTCAGCCTCCAACTCACATCACAATCCTCCTGCCTCTGCCTCCCGAGTGCTGGGATTACAGGCGTGAGCCACCACACCCGGCACTGTGGTATGTGGTACTGGTTGCTGCTGGGTGTGGGTCTCCACACCCAGTATTGTTATGTGGTTACCGGGGAATCGAACCCGGGCCCTTGCGCTTGCAAGACAGGCGGCGGAACCACTGAGCTAACTCCCCGGCCCACTGAGCTAACTCCCCGGCCCTATCTTTTTAAAGTTTTGAGACAGAGTCTCACTAAGTTGCCATGTCGTCCATGTTGGACTTGAACTTGGATTCCTCTTGTCTTAGCCTCAGAATGCTAGGATTTAATCATTCCCAAAACTATTTTACTGATATTTTCCTTGCTATTTCATCGCTTAAAAAATTTTTGTTTTTCTTTTTTTTGGTAAAAGAATAGTTCTGATTTCTATAAAAGGTTACAGTACTTTTATTAAAAAATGTAATAGTAATACATGCCTGTGATCCCAGCATTTGGGAAGCTGAGCTAGAATTCCTGTGAATTTGAGGCCAGCCTATATCACAGAGTAAGACTATCTACATAGTACGTGTACACACACACACACACACCCCTCCCTCCCAAGAAAAAGAATGTTTGTACTATAACACATATTTTACAGATCGGGATGAGGAAGAAATGAACAAACGAGACGACAAAAGAGATATCAACAGATATTGCAAGGAAAAGCCCTCTAAAGATAAGGTATTTAATATTGTACTCTTTATTATATGATGACTTCCATATCTTAACATTTATTTTAAAATATTATTACATTTATTTTTAAATATAATATAATTATGAAGTTTACCAGTCCTTATATGTCTGTGTTACCAGTGAACAAAATTCCACTTGATTGTTATTTGATATTTATGATTGTTTACTGGTATTTATGACAGTGTCAGATATACTTTTTTCATACTCACAGTGTCAATTCACTTTAGCTATGATACAGCAAATATCTTTTTTAAATTACTGTTTTTATGTGGACACAATGTTTTGCTTTTCAGTGTTAAAAGAATGTGTCCTGTGTCTTCTATATTCCCTTTAGGAGAAAGAAAAGACTCAGATGATTACAATTAACAGGGATCTCCTAATGGCCTTTGTTTATTTTGACCAAAGCCATTGTGGTTATCTCCTTGAAAAAGATCTGGAGGAAATACTGTATACTCTTGGACTGCATCTTTCTCGAGCTCAGGTAGATTATTCTGTAAATCTAAAATGATAGCAGTATGTGCTCATGGCACTGGACGTCAAACCCAAGAGCTTGCATATGCTGTACTGGCAGGTCCTGTACTGTGCTACATCCCTGGTTTTTCATCCTTCTAATCCCCATTGACTTTGACTTTGTGATACATAGAAGTAAACAATGCTGGCTAAAAGTTGCTTCTCCCTCTTGCTCTACTTCTGTTCCCAGAACTGAAATACAACCTTTTAGATCCTTTTATAAGCATTAGTCCCCTTCTTTTTAGGGGCAGTAGTGTGGACCACATTCAGTGCCTTCCCACTAAGCTATATTCCCAACTCTTTCCAAATTCTTTTTTTTTTTTTTTTTGAGACCGGGTTTTGCTTTTGTAGTTCAGGTTGGCCTTGAGCTTGCTATGTAGCCCAGGTGAACCTCAAACTCAGAGCAATCCTCCTGCCTCTTCCTCCCAAGTGCTAGGATTACAGCATTGTGGTGTGTGATACTGATTGCTGATGGACATGAGTCATCACCACACCTGTCATTGGTGCGGTATGTGGTTACTGGAATCTAACTTTAGACCTTGTGCTTGCAAGGCAGAAGCCAGAACCATTGAGCTAAATCCCCAACCAGAGCCCTTTTTAAATTTTGAGAGGGGATCTCATTACGTGATCCTGGCTGGATTCAACCTTGTAATCCTCCCTCTTCACCCTTCCGGAGTGCTTAGATTATAGGCAAGTCACACAACACACATGGTTAATAATTCCCTGCTTGTAAAACATGAAATTGTTGTATATGTATTGATGGTCTCTTTGTATTTATATTATAATCTCACATTATGTCATGACAATATAGACCTGCCTCATTCTTCTCTCTGCATAGTGTTCTGTTATGCAGGAGTACCATAATTGACATAACTTATTATTACTTGTGGTTTCTGTTTTTTTGGAATTGTAAATTATGCTGTAATAGACATACCTTTACGTTCATCTTACTGTGGCTTTTTTCCTCTCATGATACTCGTAGACATACAAAGAATACACTTTTAAAGAATAAGTACTTTAATTGAGTAGTAAATTGACATCTGAGAAAACAAGTTTTCATGGTTATTCATTTGTGAAAATTAAAATGTAGTTGTAAGAGAATCAAAAAACATTTTTATCTTACCAGTGTATTTACTTGCTTGTGTAATAGGTAAAGAAACTTCTTAATAAAGTAGTGCTCCGTGAATCTTGCTTTTATCGGAAACTAACAGATACTTCAAAAGATGAAGAAAATCATGAAGAATCTGAATCATTCCAGGAAGATATGCTAGGTTTGAGTATATTTCATACTCTTGGCTTTTTATTAATATATTATTTATTAATTAAAGAAGAGAAATATCTTTAAAATGTGATTTTTTTTTTGTTGTAGGTAACAGATTGTTACTTCCAACGCCAACAGTAAAACAGGAATTGAAGGATATAGAAGAAAATGTAGGACTTATCGTATATAATGGTGCAATGGTAGATGTAGGAAGTCTCTTGCAAAAACTGGAAAAGAGTGAAAAAGTAAGAGCTGAAGTAGAACAGAAGCTACAATTATTAGAAGAAAAAACAGGTGAGGTACAACATTGGGTATGTGACTGTTTTAAAAGCCTGTGTGGTGGTACATATCTGTAATTCCAGCTCCTTGCAAAGCTGAGACAGGAAGATTATAAATTTTGTGGCCAGCCCAGGCAATTTAACAAAAACTTGTGTCAAAAAGGACCAGAGTTATACCTTGCCTAATATATGTGACTCCATGGGTTTAATCCAGAGTAGTCCTAAAATAAATTCAAACTTGGTGTGTGTGTATAGGCTTATCTTAAATTTTAGTTTAGGTAATACGTAATTATGTTTGACATTTTCTGTTGCACGTTATAAATTTGTTTAGCTTTATAAAAAGCTATTCAGGAGGATTCCCATGCTTGCTTATTATTCTGTTAAATCCTTTCAAACTTCTGCTATCTCTTAGTTTGTACCGCTTTTTTGTTTGGTTGTTTGTTGAAGACAAGGTCTCACTGCAGTTTAGGCTGGCCTTGAGTTCACTGGTATCCCAGGCTGGCCTTGAACTCACAGCGGTTGTCTTTTCTCACCTTCCCAAGTGCTGAGATTACAGGTATGTACCAAAACACCTGACTAGCAGTTTTTATTTCCTCTCATTTATATAGCCATGTAATTTGAACCAGGCGTGGTGGAGTAATCCCAGCATTTAGCAGGCAAAGACAGGAGGATTGCCTGGAGTTTAAGGCTAGCCTGGGGTATATAGTGAGTTCAGGACCAGCCTGAACTACAAAACAAGGCTTTGTCTCAAAAAACTAAAGAAAACAAAACAAAAAAATAAAAATGTAGCTTGTGTTTACCAGTATAGTAACACTATGACATTTAATGAAATTAATATGCATCGCATTATTTTTCTTTGTTTTTATAAAATTTTTAAAATCTTTTTTCATAGCTTTTTTTTTTTTTTTTTAAATAGTCTCACTATGTAGTTGAGACTAGCCTTGATCTCAGTATGTGGCCCAGGCTAGCTTTGAATTGAACAGCAATCCTTCTGCTTCTGCCTGCCTCTGCCTCTCTTTCTGCCTCCTCACTGCTAGCATTATAGGCATATTTCACCATTCCTGGCCCACCTTTTTTGGTGGAGGGGAAGGAAGGCCTCATTATATAATCATTACTGGCATTGAACTCATTATGTAGCCCCAGGTCACCTCCAATTTGTAAGCCTCCTGCCTCAGCTTGCTTAGTGTGAAGTACAGGAATGTTCCACCACATCTGGCTGTAGCTTAAATACTTTTTAAACATCAAAGTGAAATGGAAATTGTATGATATGGTCTGATTTTATCTTTAATAGATGAAGATGAAAAAACAATACTAAATTTGGAAATTTCCAACAAAAACCTTTCTGGTGAACTCAAAGAAGTTAAGAAAGACCTTAGTCAGTTACAAGAAAACTTAAAGGTTTCTGAAAACATGAATTTACAGTTTGAAAACCAACTGAATAAGACAATCAGAAACTTATCTACAGTAATGGATGAAATTCACACTGTTCTCAAGAAGGTAAGAAATGTTACACTTTAAATATTTTTAATTTGTTTAAAATTTAAAATGTTTCTGGTATTTTAATGTTATTGTGCTCTTCATAGTTCTTAGAAACAAATAATAGCAGCATTCCCTCCTTCCTAAGATTAATTGAAAGTAATTCCCAAATGATTACATTTGCATAAAAACTTACGTGGCATGTCAACATGAATTATGTGTACAGATTTCTTAAAAGAAATTTGAGGCTGGGGCATAACTCGTTATGTGGTCAGTGTGAGGAAAGGAAGTTGTACTTCTTTCAGAGTTTGAGAATGAATCTGAATTTAAGGAAGATAAAACTTCTTGTGCGTGTGTGTGTGTGTGTGTGTGTGTGTGTGTGTGTGTGTTTTGCAGTGCTGAGTATTTATTTTAAACTCGTTGGATAGAATTTAGGATTTACTTTAGAATTTATAATTTACTTTAGCAGTAAAATACTCTATTATTACTTTTGTTTATAACTGAACATATTTTAATAACTGAATGTGACTCAGCTATTTTGAAAATAAAATTTAAGAGAATTTACTAAAATATTTTTATTTTTTGTTTCATAGGATAATATAAAAAATGAAGACAAAGATCAAAAATCCAAGGAGAACGGTGCAAGTGTATGATAAAATTCATGTAATGATGAGGAGTGGTGTTAAATAATGTAATATATAAAAATCATGATACCAGAATGTTTGGTGGTAATGCATGTTTGATTTTAGTAGTATAAATGTTAGTTCAAATGATGTATAAAGTTTTATGAATGTGTCTGCTTTTGAAAATTGCTTGTCATTTCTAGTGTTCAAATTTATTAAACACTCCTTGAGTGAAATAATTTTGCATTGCAAAATGTTTTAGGATGAACTTTGTTATAGTTTTAACCCCAATAAAGTTCATCAGTTTAATTGACAGTATTTAATTACCAAAATGTCTTTTATTGAAATCCCTAGCAATTTTTTTTATTTATAGAATTAATATTAGCTTGATTTTATAGTCTATCTTTTAACTTTTCAGCATAAATCATAAAATAGCCTACTGCTTATTTTTTGCCAATTTTTGAACCAGGATATTTTTTTCCCTCCTAAGTCAAAAGCATTTATTGGAAACTTATTTGAAGACCCAGGCAAGGTAGCACACACCTATAAATCCCATCACTTGGGAGGCTGAGGCAGAAGGACCATCATGAGTTCAAGGCCAGCTTGAACTACATAGGGAGAACCTGTCTCAAAAAACAATTTCAGTTCATCAAAAATATAATTAGTATATCAAAAACTAAGAAAGCAGTAGACAACTAGTGTTACTACATTTGTTAGGCTTTATATAACATTAATAATACTAAAGTTGATGTTACTTCTTTCGTTTAATCATTCTACTTTCCCAAAATAGCACCTATATTACTTTTAATTTGAAGTTTTTTTTTTTTCTTTAAAGAATGCACGGCATATCAGATGTACAGTTTATTACCAAGCCAGTAGAAGTTACAAAGATGACTTAAGTATTCTTTAATTGAAAATATTTTTTTTTACTAAGCTGTAAACTTCCTTCATAATTGTAGTGGATATTTAGAAGTTGATTTTCACTGTTGAATGACAAAGGAAGGGAATATCATATGCTCTGCAACAAAGATTCTCAGTGAGTGAATTTATCCTACAAAGGACATTTGGTCTTGTTTAGAGATGTTTTCAAATGTATGAGTGGGGGTTACTGCTGGTAGGTAGTTGCTAGAGACCTAGGACTTTGCCGAATTGCCATGCTGCATAAGATAGTTCCTCTACGATAAGGAATTATTTAGCTCCAAATGCCAGTGACCAGTTTGAAAAACTGCTCTGAAGTATATAGTGTCATTATCAGGTTAGTAGTGAAAACTTAATTAAATCTGTAGCAGATGGTTAATTATTTTTATTTAAAAAACTTAGTGGAATGTTTCACTGTCATAAAAATATATGCTATGTTAGAGTTCACTTGATTTCACTTTGTTTTGCTTCAGTTTATTGTGATAAAATAATGACCAGATGTTCTAAATAGGTAAATACGAAAATGAAAATGCCATTTTTCATGTGACTTGAGCTAAATGAAATCTACACGGCTCTAAGAGATAGATTAAAATGCCTCCAGTTCTTTTAAACCACATTTTGTCTTAAGTTGATGTTTCTGCTTAGGGTTCCTTGAAACTCCATACTTATTATTTTGTACATATCTGTGTTTAAGGGGAGATGAAACATTGTAGGGTTTTTGAAAGTTTTTTTCTCAGTGGAAAAATGTTAGTGCTAAAGACTGAACTCAGAGCCTTGAGATTGCTAATAAGTAAGTGCTGTATTGATAAGCTACATCTCTGCTGGTATTTGTTTTCTAAAAGGCTCTTGGTAAGATCAAATTTGTGAACCTTCTGCTTCAGCTTTTTGAGTAGCTGGGATCACAGGCGGGAATCACTGTGCCCAGCTAGAGATTAACTTTCAAGTAAAAGATGTTATTAATAGTGTTCCTTGCAAGAATTTTTTTGTTCTTGTTGTTTTGAGAACACAAATTCTTGCTGTGTAGCTCAGGCTGACCTTGTACTCACCCTGTAGTCCAGACCTACCATTAATCTTTTTTTTTTTTTTGAGACAGAGTCTCACTTTGTAGTTCAATCTGGCACTGAGCTCACTGTGTAGCCCAGGCTAGCCTTGAACTCACAGCAAACCTCTTGTCTCTGCCTCCTGAGTGTTGGAATTATAGGCATGAGCCACCACGCTCACTTCTTTTTGTTTTAATAGAATTGTTAAATTGCTCCGGCTGAATCAGGAGGATTGCAAGTCCAGGGCTAGCCTGGCCATTTTAGGCAAACTTGTCTCAAAATACGGAGGTGAGGGCTGGGTTATTTCTTCAGTACTGTCAAAAAAAACCATGTAAAGACCTCAGGTTTATAAACTGGATCAGTTTGGACAAGTTAGCTAATATGCTTTCCATCTGGCCTGCTTATGCACCCTGAACCTAGTGACTGCTTGTCATATTACCAGCATGCATACACAGGCACATGTACATGTGTGTGCAATTTGCAAAGCACATCCTGCCCTAGGACACAGGATCAGACCCTTGCTTTAATAGTCAGGATTTGGGCACTTTGCTCAGCAATTTATTCAGAAAGACAATAATATTTTTACATTATGAGCACATATTTCTACATTATTAATATGTAATATCAGCATCAATTAAGATACATGAATTTGAACAGAAGTCCAGAGACCATGGACACCATGACAGCGGTCGACTCTCAGTCATCTTCCTCAGCTTCAGTTTATGGGGAAGTTTCAAGTGGCCAATCCAATGGGCCACAAAATCTTAGAAAGATCCAATGAATAAGCAGAGATTTCTACTTCAGTGACAGCATAATTATATGGTATCATAATGCAGATATGACCCATTTCTTTCTGAAAAAATAAGAGCAATGTTTCTGTAGAGAATAGAATTTTTTTCCAGACTTCTCATTTTCTAATGAAGAAAAATACTTGTATTATGTTAAACAGAGTTTACATATTGGAATTTCTGTGAAATTTGTAATTAATGTCTTAGAGAATTTACCCATCCATGGATAATGTCCACTAGCCATTAAAGCTCTTGGTGAAAACATAATGTTAACTCCTAACATAGAAAATTGTAACAATTTTTTGTTATTTTGGGTGGTACTAGAGATTGAACTCAGGACTCTAACCACTGAGCTGCATGCATCCCTAGTGCTTTTTATTTTTAGACAGAAATCTCATTAAATTGCCAATGATAACCTCAAACTTGCTTTCCTCTGCCTTAGTCTCTCAGATCACTGGATTATAGGCAAGATTTTCTCTTCTAATATCTAAATAGGTACTGCTGACAATTCCAACAAAATCATTGAGAATTCCAGCAGTAAAGCATTATCTTTAGTGATTTTCTGGATCCAAACCAGTTTCCAGGTGATAATGGTTCTTCAAAGACTTCTTGAAGACCAGATTCTCTTAGCTAGTTAAATCCTGTAATTACTTGGCTAGAATTTATCAGATCACTGTAGAGGAGACTGTAGGTTTTGTTTAAGGATTTACATGAGACTGAAGGACTTTCAGAATATTCTTGCAATCATACAAGATATATAGAAAGAACACCCTCCCCTTTTTTACTTCCATATGACCTGACAGTCCTGCAGCCTCAGCCACCCAAGTGCTGGGATTATATAGTATGTGCCACTGTACCTTCCTGATGGTTAATTTATTATGGTTGTATATGTTCTTGTTTTTGTTTTTGGTTTTGGTTTTGATTTTTGTTTTTGTTTTTTTTTTTTTGAGAGAGTCTCACTAGGCAATTCAGGCTGTCCCTGAATTTACTGTGTAACCCAGGCTGACCTCAGACTCATGACAATCCTCCTGCCTCAACCTCCTGAGTGGTGGAATTATTGGTGTGTGCTCCCGTGCCTGGCCAATTTATTCTGTTTTCTTTGTTATGTTTTTCCCTTGGTTGCCTGGGCCCTCCAGTGGTTGGCATATAAAAATCATCTTAGAAAAAAAATCACCTTAGTAATCAGGAGCCCAAGTAAAGGCCATGGTCTATAAGCTTGTTTTCCCAAGTATCTCTCAGTACTCTTCGTTATCAGTGAACTCCACATCTGCAATTATAATTAATGTTCTTAGGGAATACGTGTGTTGTCTGAGGATATGAATCTGTGTGTATTAAGAAATTTTGTTACTGCAAAACGCACGAATATCAGGAGAGCTTCTGTACAACTGTAGGCCTTGGGGTAACTATAAGTTTCTGGTTTAATATGCTTTTTCCCTCACTTCCTAAGTGAATATTTAAAACATCTATGCCTATTGAAGATACTAGAGCTTTAAAACTATGTTGGTGTGCTTACGATGTGCCTCAGTAGTGGTTCACAAATGATCATTTTACACAAAGCTCGGGTTAAAATCCCCCAATGCCAAAACATATGTGGCATTTGCAAAACATTGAATTTTCAGTACATTGAAGTCTAAGGTTAGATATCTCAGTTGCCTTTTCATTGTTGGATATTTGGCACTGTGCAGTGTCTTGAAAGCAGATGACTTTAGTTCACCAGTTGAAGAACCCACGAGACCTAGACCTAGTGTCAAAGAATGCCATATACTGTAATCCCTTGTTGCACTAGTACTGGTTTCATTAGTAACGTGGTGTGAAAAGGTGCCTGTTCTGAGTTTTCAAATTTGGAAGGTTAAATTCAGAATTGAACTTTTTCTAACCGCTCTCCTTTGTATGCTAGCATTTATTTGTATTTTCATAGACTTAGCCTTAAAAGTTGTCTGAGCTCCCAAGTAAGGTTCAAATTTTGCCTGTGGTTTTAGATATGCTCGGTTGGTATTGCAGAGTTGTTCTAGCTACTTAAGCTAAGGAAGCTTCACAGTGTGTACAGGGAGCAATTTTATATGTAATGTGTAGGAAGTCATTTAAATAAAAGTTCTTAAAGGACTGGGGATTTATCTCAGTGGTTCTGGCTCCTGTCTTGCAAGTCCAAGGTCCTGCATTGGATCCCCCATCCCCAGTAACCACATACCACAATGCTAGGCCTGATGACTCATGCCCATCAGCAGTCAGTACCTTATACCACAGTGCCAGGCATGGTGGCTCATGCCTGTAATCTCAGCACTCTGGGAGGCAGAGGCAGAAGGATTGCTGTGAGTTTAAGGCTATCCTGGGCTACATAGTGAGCTCAGGGCCAGTCTGAACTACAAAAAGTAAGATCCTGTCTTTAAAAAAATATATATTGATAGCACTTATTAAAGCTATGTGTGGTGTCACTTACATGTAATCCCAGCACTGAAGAGGCTGAGGCAGGAGGATTGCTACAAATCTGAAGCCATCCTGGACTACAAAGTGAGTTCAAAGCCAGGCCTGGGATTTAGTTCAGTGGTTCCAGCACCTACCTTACAAGCACAAGGTCCTGAGTTTGATTCTTGCTACCAAAAAAAAAAAAAAAATTGATAGCAGTTAGTAATTGAAATGCCAGCAAAAAATTGGTAATGTTACATTCCCCTTATAAGGGCAAAAAAATGCCATGAAGAGATTCTGTTTTATTAGTTAGGTTTGAACAACTAGAGCAGTAGCTCATTGGTCATCTAGGATGCATTAGCCCCTAGATTCAATCCACAGTACCAGAAATCAAGATTTTTTTCTTTGTGGTCACCAGATAAATGACAGTGGGATTAATATTTCACATCATCTGGCTTTAATGAAAAAAAACAACAGCAAAAACTATGAATCCCGTTCCAACTTAAATTGGCATCCTGGTCTTAATAAGATTGTTTCCAGAGGCAGCATATCTTTGTTATCTCTAGTCTTTTTTTTTCCCCATAGGCAGAGAAAGAACAGACCTACTTCTAACAAATAATTAATATTTAATGGCCACTCATGTCTTTTCTTAGATAAACCTGTTGTAGGTCAGGCCCTAGCCACATAAAGACTTGCTGTTTCTGCTTAGGACATAAATATTTAATTAGAGGGAAAACCTCTGAGTTGTTTTTCCATAAGGCATAAAGTGCCTTAGGCCACATTTGCCAATTCTCAATGCCATGTGTTACTTTCCCAGGGCTTTACCCATTTGGGAAATGCAAAAGGCATTCACCTGGCTTGTTTAAAATGATTCCAGGAGATGAATATTTAACCTTTGAGATGTTGTTTCTTCAGAAGAGAGCTAGCCAACCAGACATCAGTAAAATAATCTGAATATAGGATAAAATGAGATTCCTCTCATTTAAAGCTTCATAGTCTCTTACTGGCTTGGTCATGTTCAGCTTTTGGTTACTGGAGATACCCAATAATCTGCAAATAATGCCTTGCTTACCCTTACATTTGGTGGTGTTAGCAGTAATTGCATTTTAAGTGTTAAAGATGTGGTAGATATGATTGCTGGTGCAGACTGGGACAAAACATTCACAAAACCAGGCCCAGACCAATCTGGACAGCTTGGTGAGGCTTGTCTCAAAGTATTAAAAATTTGAAAAGAAATTAAGAATGAGGGCTGGGGATTTAGCTCAGAAGTTCCAACACCTGTCTTGCAAGGGCAAGGGCCTACGTTCAAGACCCCAGTAACCACATACAATACTTGGTGTGGAGACTCATGCCCAGTAGCAACCAGTACCACATTCCAGTGCAGGGCGTGGTGGCTCACGCCTGTAATCCTAGCACTGAGGAGGCAGAGGCAGGAGGATTGCTTTGAGTTTGAGGCTGAGCTCAGGGCCAGCCTGAACTACAAAGCGAGACCCCATCTCAAAAAAAAATAAAAATTAAGAATGAGTTTTAAGATTCTTTAATAGCTGTTAAACAACAAGATAGTACTTGCTCATAATGTAGCTTTCTAGGAGGATCACAAGTCTAAATTCAGCGTCAGCAAATTAGTGACAGAAACCCTCTCCTCAAAATATAAAAAGATGCCTGAGATGGTAACTCAGTGCAAAGGTCCAGGGTTCAGTTCCCGTTATGGGGAGTGGGGGAACCCAAACCAATAGTAAAACTGGAATGTTTTGCATATAATATAGTTAACAAAGACAGAAGGGATAAACTTGTTAAATGAATGCGGTGGTGCATGTCTCTCTGTAATCCCAGCATGCAAAAGGCTGAGCCAGGAGAATCATTGGAAGTTCAAGGCCACACTGGGCTACATAGTGAGTTCAAAGGTGATAATCTGACCTACATAGGTAGAAAGTGTTTTATCATATAATACATGATCTTAATTTTACTGTAGCATTTTACTTCTTCACTAACGCCATGACCACTCCCTCAGCTGCTTTTTTTTGTTGTTGTTTTTAGGCAAGGTCTTGCTTTTATAGTTCAGTCTGGCCTTGAACTCACTCTAGCCCAGGTAAGTGGAACTCACAGCAATCCTGCCTCTGCCTCTTGAGTGCAGGGTTTACAGGCACAAGCCACTGCTATGTGTGAATCACCATGCCCAGCATTGTTATAAATGGTACTGGGGATTGAACCCGGGCCCTTGCACTTGGAAGACAGGCAAGAACCACTTGCCTGGTTTAGCTGAGCTACTTCCCCAACCCTCCCAGCCTTCTTTTGAGATTAAGTGTAAGTATTTAATTTGCCCAGGTTGGGTGCCTACTTGTAGTCATCCTTCCTCAGACTCCCAAAGTGTAAGATTACAGGCATGCTCCACCATGCCTGGCTCCAGGCATTTTTAAGGTTAGGACTGTAAGACTATAACCCAGAAGAACTGTGGGAACCAAAAATGTTCACCCCCTCCCCATGACACAGGTGACAAGTTTGGTTTTCTCTTCTCTTTATCATGAAGTGCAGAGAATTGATCCCAAGGCCTCCTACATTCTAGGCAAATACTCTACCATAGAACTATCCTGGATTGCTTTTCTTAGTCTTGTGATAGGTACCAAATACAAACTTAGATTGTTTTTGTTATAAAATTGATGTGAAATTAAATTCTGGGAAATTTGCTGAACATTTTTCTTTGAGAGGCTATCCTTTTTTTTTTTTTTTAAACTAATGCGTGTTACATGCAGTATAAGAATGATAATGTATCTGCTGAACTGACCAGAAACAAGGATGCTTCTACTTCATCTATAACTTTACCAGCCCCCCTTTTCCTCAGAGTATTCTCCAATCTTAGCAGCATGTCTAAGTCCATTTTCTGCTGTGGAACAGAATATATCAGGCTGGGTAAATTATGAACGATATAAATTTTGCCCTTTTTTTTTTTAAGAGATAGTGTCTCGCTTTGTAGTTCAAGCTTGCTCTGAACTCACTATGTAACCCAGGCTGGCCTCACACTCCCAACAGTCCTGCTGCTGCTTCCCAAGTGCTGGGATTACAGGTTTGAACCACCACACTCAGCCAACAATAGAAATTTGTTTGATTGTAGGGCTGGGAATCAGTGGGCAAAGGACCATGTCTGATGAGGGTCTTTTTGTTGCATCGCACAGGCAGGAGTCCTCATGGGAAAGCAAGGAGAGGAGACTCAGTGTGGTGCTGCACACTTCGGATCCCAGCACACTGGAAGACTGAGACTAGAGAATCTCAAATTCAAACCCATCCTTGTCAGTTTGCCAGTTTAGCAAGACCCTGGCCCAGAACACCGAAAACCAAAAAGGAAGGGAGCTAAGGCTTGATCAAATTAAACAAATAACTGTATGAAGATGAAGGCTATTATTTGTGGTTCACCCTTTTCCATTTCCTGTTGTTCAACAGAATGAAAATGTTACTGAGAGGGCCGGGGAGTTAGCTCAGTGGTTCCTGTGCCTGTCTCGCAAGCGCAAGGACCCGGGTTCGATTCCCCGGTAACCATATAACAATACTGGGTGTGGAGACCCACACTCAGCAGCAACCAGTACCACATACCACAGTGCCGGGCGTGGTGGCTCACGCCTGTAATCCCAGCACTCAGGAGGCAGAGGCAGGAGGATTGTGATGTGAGTTTGAGGCTGAGCTCAGGGCCAGCCTGAACCACAAAGCGAGACCCTGTCTCCGAAAACCTAAAAAAAAAAAAAAAAAAAAAAATGTTACTGAGGGGGAAATTCTGTGCAGCCTTTCTCAGTGTTAGGACACAGAGAGGTCTACAGTCAGACAGTAGGCTGCAGTTGTATCAGCAGTAGAGTGCTTTCCTAGCATGCATGAGTCTCTGGGTTCAATCCTTAGTACCACAAGAAGAAAATAGCCAGATGTGACAGTACATTGCCTGTTATCCTAGAACTCTGTGAGACTGACACAGGAAGATTGCCAGATATAGCCCAGCCTTGATGACTCACAACTCAGTGGTGCAATTCATGCCTGTCATGCATATGGCCCTGGATGCAATCTCTAGCACCACACCACAAAAAATAATCCCTAGTATGATTTGTAACAGTTGAATGTCTAGAAATAGTTTCTTAGTTTTTTTAAAAGACTTGGTAATTCATGAGCTGAGAGTGCAGTGGTGTGACGTGCCTGTAGTCCCAGCTACTTGTGATGCTGAAGCAGGAGGATTATTTGAGCCCAAGAGTTAAAAAGTC
>PVIR01004534.1:14390-30381 GCA_004026965.1 Petromus typicus
AATACTGGGTGTGGAGACTCACCCCAGCAGCAACCAGTACCACATACCACAGTGCCGGGCGTGGTGGCTCACGCCTATAATCCCAGCACTCGGGAGGCAGAGGCAGGAGGATTGCTGTGATGTGAGTTTGAGGCTGAGCTCAGGGCCAGCCTGAACCACAAAGTGAGACCCTGTCTCAAAAAAAAAAAAAAAAAAAAAAGAGTTAAAAAGTCAGCCTTTCCTGGTGTGGTGACTCACGTCCAACGGCAGTCAGTACCTCATACCACAGTACTGAGCGTGGTGGCTCACGCCTGCAGTCCCAGCACCTGGGAGGCAGAGGCAGGAGGGTTGCTGTGAATTTGAGGCTTGCCTGGGATACATAATGAGCTCAGCACCAGCCTGAACTACAGAGTGAGACCCTGCCTCAAAATCAAATCAGCCTGGACAAAAAAAACCAAATATATGCACAAATATACAGGTGAATGTGAAAAATTTTAACATAAAAGATTCTCGTGAATATATTAAATGCCACTGAATTATTTATAATTTTATATAATTAACTGCACTTCAGATTTTAAAATTATGCAGTTCTTTTGAAAAACCATATATTCTCAAAGACTTGATATATATTTAAAATGATCTAGCTAGGTGTGGTGATGTACATCTATAATTCCATCACTTGAGAAGTTGAGGCAGGAGCATTTGCGGCGAGTGCCAGGCCAACCTCAACTACATAGCAAAACTGTGTCTCAAACCAAAATCAAGTATGGTACTGCAGTCCTGAAATGCCAGCACTTGAGAGGCTGAGGCAAGAGGATCGCTGTGAGTTTGAATCTGTTCACCTAAAGCATTCAGAACTCTGAGGTGAAGAGACTGCTGCTATCTGGTGCTTTTGAACTAAATTCTGAAGCCAGGGACAACACATGGTCCCAGTATAGCTTTGCTGTAAACATTTGTAGGAAATCAGGGTAGACATAAGGACATTAAACTTGCTGGACAGTTGGCTGTTTAGCCCTGCTGTTTTAGGTCCCCTGTGATAAATGAGGTGGGTTGATTGCTTTCTGGAAAGCTCTAGGTGTTGGTAAAACAGCTGCCTTTTCCTCCTGAAGCCCTGGTTTGACTCTAATCTAGGTCACTCTTATGACCCTGAAGTGTGTGAAATGAGGTGGTAGCCTTAACCCTGTCATAGGGAACATTTTATCATAGAAATTTGCACTAATTGGTCTCCCTGTTGACAGGGTAGCTCACAGCTCCTGATTGAAGGGATAGTGAGAACAGAAACTAAATTACTCCCCTCAGCTCCACACATGGGCTGAAAGAAAGCAGCAGCTCCCAGGAATGCTACATAGGCAGTCAAAACTCATTTACTTGAAGAAAACTATTCTACTTTGAATCTTTCTCCTGTGAGGAACAATATCAAAAATTATGGTAGCCACACACACACAAATCCAAACCCGATTCTTCTTTTTTTTTCTTTTTCATTTAAAAAAAATTTTTTTTTAGTTTTTTGAGACAGAATCTCACTTTGTAGTTCAGGCTGACCCTGAATTCACTATGTAGCCAGACTAGCCTCGAACTCAACAGCAATCCTCCTGCCTCTGCCTCTGCTTCCTAAGGGCTGGAATTCCGGATGTGAGCCACCACACCTGGGCTTGGAAAGCCATTTTTTGATTGGAGGTAGTACTCTGGGGTGTTGTAGAGAATATGGAGATAAGTCAGGGGAATCTTAGTCCCTGCTGTTAGAAGTTTAAAGAAACAGCATGCTGGCACAGACCTGTAGGCCCAGCTAATAGGGAGAAAAAGGCAGCAGGATTGTAAAGTTGAGGCCAGCCGGGGCTATTTAACTGGACCCAGGCTCAAAGTGAAAAAAAGGGCTGGCGATGTAACTCGGCACTTCCGAGCCCCCAGTATCAGTAATCATAAATTCAAGATGCAGGGAGAAGGTGCCTTAGTATCTTTTCTCTCCTTTCCCTTTCACAGAGAAGTAAAACTTAAGAACAAGAGGCAGGGGTTTCCCCAGAAGAGATTCTTTGAGACCTGGGCACTTGGAATGGGGACCACTTATTTATGATGAGGTTTGCATAAAAATGGGATGTGAGGTGCACCTTTTCCCTCCTGTGCTGTAATAATATTGGATGGCTTCTTTTTTATTTGTTTGTTTTTTGAGACAGGGTCTCGCTTTGGAGTTCAGGCTAGCCCTGAGCTCAGCCTCAAACTCACATCACACCAATCCTCCTGCCTCTGCCTCCCGAGTGCTGGAATCACAGGCGTGAGCCACCACGCCCTGCACTGTGGTATGTGGTACTGGCTGCTGCTGGGCGTGAGTCTCCACACCCAGTATTGTATGTGGTTAACCGAGGATCTAACCCAGATCCTTGCACTTTCAAGACAGGCACCAGAACCACTGAGCTAAATCCCCAGCTTGGGTGGTTTCTTTTTAAAAACCCCTGAAACTGCTTTTGGCATCTTGCCTTAGGTCTCTAAACACTCACTTCCCTACTGTGTGTGTGAAGTAGTGTGATTTTCTTGCACAGTTCTTGATGGGCTAGTGCTCTGGCTTTCCTTCAGGAAGTCATACTTTCAAGCTGAGACTGGACTGATAGAATGTCCTCACTTTTCTTAGCCTGTTGTCTTTACTATCCCAAGTGCAGTAAACCAAAGTATCTTCTTTTTAAGTCAGGGTCTCAAAGTGGTCAAGTAGTTCAGACCAGCCTTGAACTTGGGGTGATCCTCCCCCCCAACGTGTTGGGATTATGGGCACGCGCCAGCACACCCTGCCCAGCTCCCTTTTCTGTACTTGCTCCTGCTGGAGTCGGAGTCAAGCCCAACCCCTGCATCATTCCAGTGTTCTCGATACTCATCTCCAAGCTCCCGTCTATGTATGTGAGTATATGTATATATATGAGGTAGTGCCGATTAAATCCATAGCCTTTGTGCTGAGTGACATACCTAGCCTGTTTTGTTTTGTTTTACATTTTTATTTTTATACAAGATCTGAGTCATTAGAGTTGCCCAGGCTGGGAAAGAACATGTGATCCTTCTGCTTTAGCATCTCAAAGTGCTGGATTCTGACAGGTGTGTGCCACGATGACTGGCTCCATACCCCCAAGGAGTCTTTCTTACCATTTTAAAGTGTCATGACTGATTTCTTTTTTTTTTTTAGGTTTTTTTTTTGAGACAGGGTCTCGCCTTGTGGTTCAGGCTGGCCCTGAGCTCAGCCTCCAACTCACATCACAGCAATCCTCCTGCCTCTGCCTCCCGAGTGCTGGGATTACAGGCGTGAGCCACCACGCCCGGCACTGGCATGTGGTACTGGTTGCTGCTGGGTGTGGGTCTCCACACCCAGTATTGTTATGTGGT
This sequence comes from Petromus typicus, assembly GCA_004026965.1. NCBI lineage: Eukaryota > Metazoa > Chordata > Mammalia > Rodentia > Petromuridae > Petromus > Petromus typicus. The sequence goes on from PVIR01004534.1 coordinate 17,730, forward strand.
TACCGGGGAATCGAACCCGGGTCCTTGCGCTTGCAAGACAGGCGCCGGAACCACGGAGCTAACTCCCCGGCCTCATGACTGATTTCTTACCATCCCCTACCCCTCACCTTCTTTTCTCTGCACTGTGAGTCAGCAAACACAGTTGCTTGGCAAAGCCTCACTTTTCAAGGCAAATGAGAGTCTAGGTTGTCCAGGTTCCTGGTAAAGGGAAGCAGGTTGCTGCAGAAAAGCATAATGAAGAGAAACCAGACTGGAAATGCTTTCTAAATCAGCCTTAGTGGTGAAACCTGATTTTCTGAGTTAAGGGAAGGGAACTCCAACCTCTGAACTTTTTTGTTGAGACATGGTCTCACTTTGTAGTTCAGGTTAGTCCTGAGTTCACTATGTAGCCCAGGTGAGCCTTGAACTCACAGCAATCCTCCTGCCTCGCCTCCCGAGTGCTGGGATTACAGGAGTGAGTCACCGCACTCGGCACTGTGGTATGTGGTACCAATGGCTGGTGGGCGAGAGTCACCATGCTTGGCATTGTACGTGGTCACTGGCCTCAGCCTGTGTGAACTCTTGAGTCTATTAATCCAGAGATCATCCTCTAACATGTGCTGTAACCAGATGAGAGAAACCGCTGGAACCAGATGTTCGGTTTGAGGCTGTTTCTTGAGGTTTTGTCCTGGCCACTGACTGCTGGATGATCCGGGGGTGAGTCACCTTCTAAGCTGGATGTGCTCTTGTCTGCGGTCACACCAGCTGGTGAGAAGGCCACACAAACAGTGCTGCTCTGCATCAAGTACTAATTAAACAGATTAGATTGTGGGTGAGGGAAATTGTTCCAGACACTGGGTTAGGTGCTGGGGTGACGCAGGCTGGACCCTGGCCCTCAGGGAATCACTGGCTGCCTGATAAGACCAGTAACCTAATATTTATGGTTCTTAACACACAAGTGTTAGGAGCATGTTAGCACTGTGCTTGAGAGCAGATCAGATCTTTCTGGATGTGTCACCGACTCTATGAGCCAGGTTTTGTGGAAACCTCGTGGTAAACAAAGGGTAACATTTTTTTCTACACAAAAGAAATAGTGTGAGCAGCTATGCATGGTGCAAATTTATAATCCCAGCATTCTGGGAAGCTGAGGCAGGTGGATCATGAACTCAAGTCCAGCCTGGTCAGTACAGGGATTTAAACCATCTCACAGAATTAAAAAACAACAACAAATATTAAATAGGGCGGTCAGGGCCGAAGATTTAGATCAGTGCTTCTGGGGGTTGCCTGGCAAGCACAATGTCCCGAGTTCGATTCCCAGTAACCACACACAATGGCAGGCATATTGACTCACACCTGTAAACCTAGCACTCAGGAGGCAGAGGCAGGATTGCTGTGAATTCGAGCCTTGGCTACATAGTGAGTTTAGAGCCAGCCTGGACTACATAAAACGAGACCCTGTTTCAAAATAAAATAAAATTCGAGTATTCTTTATCTAGAATACTTGGGACCAGAAATTATTTGGAATTTTGAACCTTTCAGACTTTAAAATATTTGCATGTGCATGATAGGCTCAAAGTTGTGACCCTCCTGCTTCGGCTTCCTCTAGTGCTGAATTTCAGGCTTGGACAACCAGGCCGGGCTCTAAGGTCTCTTTTCAAATACTTCCTCAAGGTGCGCTCACTCAGGCCCCAGAGTTCCAGCCTCCTCGTTCTGAAGCACTCAAACTGTCGCTTACTGTCCCCAGGCACCTGCCAGTTTCACCGCAAACCAGGGGTCACAGGCTGACTGTCCTCTCTGCCCTAGGAGCTCCTGCTGCAGAGCACTGGTCTTCTCCGGAAGATTCCGAGCGACCCAGGGCTTCCCCGGCACCTTGCTGCGCGTCTCTCTGTTGGGGTCTCTTGTGCAGCACCTTTCCCATTCACCTCAGAAATATGGGACCCTAGAACGCCACGGATTAAGGGCTTCTCAGGTTATCTTGTAAAATGAGGATTTAGAATAGCTCAGGGGACAGAGAAGCGAATGGCTTGCGTACACTGGCCAGGAGGGATTCAGATGCACACCTGGGTCTCCCGCCTGCCTCCTGGCGAATCCCAGGAGGCGACCCGGCGCTCCCAGGACCAGAGCCTCCAGGAGAGACCGGTGGGCTCTCAGGGCCCGCGGGGCTCCGCTGGTACAGGGAAAAGTTCCAGCTCGCCCCGGAGGCTCCGCCCGCCCCGCCCCGCCCAGCTCGCGCGCCGCCCCGCCCTCCGCGCCGGCCGGGCAGCGGACGCCGGGAGTCCACTGTCGCTCTCACTGGCTGTGCTGGGCGGCAGAGAAGCACGCTCCGGCCATGGCCCGGCCCGTGCAGCTGGCGCCCGGCTCGTTAGCGCTGGTGCTCTGCCGCCTGGAGGCGCGGGAGGCGGAGGAGCCGGGCGGGCGCGCGGTGTTCCGCGCCTTCCGCCGCGCCAACGCACGCTGCCCTTGGGACCCCCGGTTGGCGCGCGCCGCCTCGCGCCTGGCCTTCCAGGGCTGGCTGCGCCGCGCCGTGCTGCTGGTGCGCGCGCCGCCCGCCTGCCTGCAGGTGCTGCGCGACGCCTGGGGCCGCCGGGCGCTGCGTGCGCCGCGGGGCTTCCGCATCCGGGCGGTAGGTGAGTAGGGGGCCGCGGGGGAGGGTCGCCGCCAGACCTGCCCGGGCCTGAGGGAGCCGGCGGCAGGGGTTGGGGACGAGGTGGTTCCCGGAGAAGACGACCCCGTGAGGACATGGGCGCTGCAGCCCGGTGTGCCCGTCCGCTGCCCAACTCTTGCACCTCGAGAGCCACAAGTTCTTGCAGGAGAGCCATGCTCTGCCAGGGTTAGCAGAGCTGCGCACAGGACGGGTCCCTGTCGAAGCTCTGTGGGGCATCTAGGATTGACGCCCCAGAGCGATGACCAGCATCTGCTGCCTCCCACAGCCACTTTCCCTCCGCTTGTCTCTGTCCATCTTTACTTCTCTCCCTCAACTTGGAGTGGGTGCCACACTGATTTCATACCTTGTTGTACTCAATAATATTGTGATCTTGGATCAGAACCTAGGAGAAGAAGGCTGGGGACATTTACTGCCACAGAAAATAAATAGGTGGTGCACAGGACACCTCTTGTCCTCTTAGCTTGTCCTTCCCAACGCCTCGATTTTTTCAGACTGTTTTGTTAGGAAACAGGCTGCATCGCATAGCTTGTGTTGGAGAAACTGAATGCTGGCTCTGCGGATGCTGGCCGATCTCTGGCCTCCGCGGGCACCCTGGGGTGGCGGCCTTCTGTCTGCATTTCTGTGGGGTCGCTGGGCCAGTTAATGGTGTGTTGTTGACAGTACACCAGTTGTTTGTTCCAGCTCTGTGTTTGAACTCCTACCGAGGAACTCCTTTATCTTGGTCCATAAAATCCACCTCCTCCTGAGGAGCAGCAAATAAACATTTGCATGAGTGCCTCAGGGCAAGGGACAGACAGCAGGATGCACCTGATGCCGTGTGTCATCTGTCCAGATGGAGTGGTGTCGCCAGTGCCACTGAGCTTTGGCTTTTCACTTCCATATCGTTTGTCCCCACCCCAACTCTGTCCCTACTTTTTTTTTTTTTTTTAAACTGATTTTAGTGTGCATTTTATGTACACGTTATGATCACAATCCACACTGAGAATCTGTACCAGTACATGACACGACTTTTCATTTTTTCCCATTCTCCTGTTCCCCCAAATCTCCCACCCCCTATATACATAAGCTTTGTTTCTTTTTTTTAAAATCATCAAATTTTTTTCTCCCTTTTTTACTTACCCCTACCCTCCCTTTTCCCTTTGAATATTTTTGTACTATTTCACAATATACTTTTCTTTCCTTAAGAGAGGAGAAAAAGGAAAAAAAAAATAAAAGCTCATTGCAAAACTATATACACACATTTCATCTCCTTTTACAGGCAGGAGTGAGTGAAGAAAATAGGTTTCTGGCTTGGAGAGCAGTAAGCCAAGCAGTCAAGCCAAAATCCTCATGGGGAAGGGGTCTTTCAGACTGGATGAAAAACCCTTTTCAGTTCTGTGTCCTGGGTTTCTCTGGTTTGAATTAGCGGTCACAGTCTCTGGTTCCCCTGCCCCCTTTTCAAAGAGTGAGCAGAGTGGATTCTGGAAGGGGAATGGGATGCAAGGGTGTGGGGGGGCTCCAGACCTGGGTGAAAAGTGAGCGCACTTGTGCACCAACAAGGCTCAGCCAGCATGGCAAAAACTGGAATAGGAACAGAAAGGTGTGACCCATATCCTGTCACCGGGGACATAAGACATTAACAAGAAGAAACCGTAGCCAATTTATACACTTCTGTATTTTCTGTGATGCCAGGGATGAACTCAGGGTTTCACACATGCTAGGCAAGGCGCTCTACAACACCCGTAATCCCCTAAAAACAAATGAAGACCCAGGGAAAGCTTTCCATTTTTATGCTTTGTAAAGATGAAGAGTGGCCAGCCATGTAGAAATGTGATCAGATAGAAACCTGTGACCGAATGGTGGTAGACTAAGGTGAGAACCTCAGCAGAGGCTTCTGTGTGGTGGGTTTTCCTACTGTGTAGAGGGCAGGATCTCTGGAATAAAGGTCTCAGATCTGCCATAGTCAGGTAGCTCAGAGAATTTCTCTTCAGCCAGCTTTTACACAGAAAGGTGGGCGAAGATCATAGTAGTGTCTCTAGATTTTGTGGTTGTCTTTGGGGAAAAGGGCTTGTAGTGAGTTCCGTCTGTGGCTTGTCTTGGGGGAGAAAGTCAGAAGCTATCCAGTGTCATTTTGTTCAAAGTACTCAGCAAAGGCCAGGGATTTAGCTTAGTGTTTCGGGCATCTGCCTGGCAAGTGCAAGGTCCCAAGTTCGATCCCTGGTACCACACATCACAATGCTGGGCATGGTGGCTCATGCTGGTAATCTCAGCACTCAAGAGGCAGAGGCAGGAGAATTGCCATGAGTTTGAGGCTAGTCTGGGCTACCTAATAAGTTCAGGGCCAGTCTGAACTACAAAGCAACTGCTACCCTGTCTCAAAACAAAGTTCTCCCTAAGCTAAAGCAACATACTTCTGAGTGTTGTTTTCCAAGCCATATACTGTGCTGTTCACCGCCTGAAAGATGTAGAGTGACATCAGCAGGTACCCTGGCCGTGTATAACCCGCGAGGTCACGCCCCCTCAGAGCTTGGCTTGGATGCAGGACACTGTTGTGTGGTTCGGCTGTGCGCCACAGTGGTCCTTCTTTTCGTCATCAAGCCTGACTTAGGTCTCCTGGCAGGAACGACTGAGGTTTTTGAGTTCTTACAAGAATTTGGACATCTAATTGGGCACGATGATGTGTGCCTGTAGGATCCGTACCCAGGAGACTGAGGCAGGAGGTTTGCTGCCTGTTTGAGGTACTTTGGGCTATGTAGTGAATTCAGGGCTACCCTGAACTACTTAGCAAGACCCTGTCTCAAAGCAGTAAAAGAAAACAGAACAAGAAGAAAATTAATTTGGACATCTAGTCAGAATTTAGACAAAACTACCTATGGGCACTGTTTCTTTTTTTTCCGGTGCTGAGGTTTGTTTGAGGACCTTCCAGATGCTGGCCAGGTGCTCTGCCATGGAGCTACACCCCCAGTCCTGGCTAGGACATTTTGAGGGACAAAATGGAGAAAAAGCTGATGTGAGGACAAGTGAGAGATGCTTGAAGGGGTGCTTTGGTTTTGACTAGAGTGTTTAGTTACTGTCTGACCTGGGTCCTAAGTTAAGACAGGAAAAAAGAATAAGAAACCCTCAGGCCACCATAGGTAGGTAGGGTCCTGGAGGTGGGGAAGGCAGGACCCCAGAGGGAGCAGATTTCCTCTCTGCCTGCTGTCCCAATTGGCAGCATGGCGTCCAAAGGGCCAAATGGGGGCCCAGGAAGGTGAGGGAGGAGCTGCTGTGCATTGACCAGGTTCTCCTCTGTGCTCCTGTTACTTTGTCGGAAAGCGCAAAGTGCTAGAAAAGGGCACAGAGAATCACTGTGGCCTCTTGTTGTTGACATGTACGCATAGATACTTAAAGGCTCACGCACTGCTGCATAAAACCATTTGCCAGATGGGGATTTAGCTCACGTGGTACCGTGCCTACCTTAGAAGCAAAAGGGCCCCAGTTCGATGCCCGATACCCACCCCAAATAAAAACAAAACCATTTGGGCACATAGAGCGTTGGGGCTGGCCAGCTCAGAAAATGCAGGGGTAGGGGAGGAGGGAGCCCAGCCTCATTAGCCCAGCTGCACCCTTCTTCCAGGGTTCTGGGCTTGATACTCATGGGCCCCTCAAGACCCGAGGATGGAGCATCCTGGCTGAGGAGACACGAGTGACCCAAGTACTGGGTGTAGACCTGAAGGTGTGAGCTGTAACTGAAAACTGTTTAAATAATTTATTACAGCAAAAGATACATTTCTGCTAATGCAATTCAAGGTCCTCCTTCCCCTTTGCTTCAGCACACTTACCATTCTCCATACTTTCTGAAGCAGTTCTGAAAGTCTCTCTGGCTGCTCCCATGTCCTGAATCAATTCAAAACTTTCACACTCTCTGTTTGTTTTGACTTTGAGGAAGCGGTAGAGAAGTCTCATGGTCCCCACCTTGGGACCTGCCATGTTTTTCTGAGTCGAGTCTGTCTTCCTATTGGATTGCACTCACCGGTGCTCACTGTAGTTTTGATCACACTCGAAGACATGAAAAAGAGGGCCTGGGATTTAGCTCAGTGGCTCCGGTGTCAGCCTTACAAGCACATAGTCCCTAGTTCGATCCCCAGTAACCGCAAGCCAAAATACCAGGTATGGAGACTCATGCCCATCAGCAATCAGTACCACACACCATAGTGCTGGATGTGATGGCTCACACCTGTAATCCCAGCACTCAGGAGGCAGAGGCAGGAGGATTACTGTGAGATTGAGGCTGGCCTGGGCTACATAGGACCAGCCTGAACTACAAAGCGAGACCCCATCTCAAAAACAAAAGAAAAGGAAGGTGGCAAGAACAATGGGATAAATGTGTTTGAACTGAGGTGAGTATTTGCAGGGGCATGAATGGCAGTGTCTTTTTTAGTGTAATAATTCTGGGGGGCGTAATAAATTTTTTATTTAAATGCTCACCGGATATTTTGATCCCCTTTCTGAGGCCTGCAGGGTTTATGTTTGTTCCATATTTTGTGTGGTTTTTTTCCCTCTACAGTTTCTCTACTTCAGCATTCCTCTACTGAGAAAAAGTTTCTAGGCAGAGAATATTTTTTCTAAAAAGAGGGCCATAGATCTTTGGTTTGATGACAGGACACTAATTCCACTTTTGTACCGTAACTCTCCAGTGGTTTTTGTTTGTTTTGTTTTGCTTTGTTTTGCAGTAGCAAATGACATTAACAAATGAAAGCCTGAGTTCTCAGGCTAGAAACAGCCGCTTACCCAGCTGATTCTGTGCTCAGAGGGTGTTGTCACTGTGGGGGCTGCATTTATTTGGGGAACTCTTGCTCCTCAGACCTCCCTTCCTGGACACAAAAGGTTAATGGTGGGAGGCCACTTGGCCGAATAAGTTTGGTCCTTTCCTCCTGAAATTTATGGCTGGGTATCCCTATCCTCTCTTGTCCCAGCAGAGCCCAGCATCTTTTCTGAGTAAAAATGTCCCAATGCTCGAAGCTGTTTTTCAATACTAGCTTCATGAATTCATTTGCGTGTCAAGTTTAAGGGTTTCTGTGTTTTAGTGCACCTGTCCGCAGACTTGCACACTGGGAGAGTGGGCTCAGCCAGTTGGTTTTATCTGGCTGGAGAAGAACAACATATGCAGCTTGCTTTGGGCGAGTTCCTGTGTGTGCTTTGAGGGGTTCAGAAGAGCTGGCTGTCCAGCTGGCTGACAGAAAGTGTAGGAAGATCTACCCGCCTGTCCTGGATCCCTACAAAGTACCTCTGAGCGCAGTCTTCCAATCCTAGAGAGATATGGAGAGAAATTACCAGGGATTGGGCTGGACATGGAGCTCAAGGATAAAGCGCTTGCCTCTGTGGTGAAAGTCTTTAGTTGTCATGGCTGCTCCCTGAATCGATTCAAAACTTCACTTCCGGGGGCCAGGGATTTAACTCAGTGGTTCTGGCGCCTGTCTTGCAAGTGCAAGGGCCTGGGTTCTATCCCCTGTAACCATCTACCATACTGGGTGTAGAGACTCAAACCCAGCAGCAACCAGTACCACATACCACAGTGCCGGGCATGGTGGCTCACACCTGTAATCCCAGCACTCAGGAGGCAGAGGCAGGAGGATTGCTGTGATGTGAGTTTGAGGCTGAGCTCAGGGCCAGCCTGAACTCCAAAGCAAGACCCTGTCTCAAAAAAACCAAAAAAAACCACTTCACTTTCTCTGGTTATTTTGACTCTGCATAAGAGGCAAAAGTTCAGCACTGAAAAAAATGAAGTACAAGAAAAAAGCAAATTCTCTAGTAATATAGAGGCCACTTACTAATTAATGGTAGATGTCACTGTTTCCAGAATCTATATTTTGTTGTTTTGTTTTGTTTTGAAACGGGGTCTCACTTTGTAGTTCAGGCTGGCCCTGGCCCTGAGCTCACTATGTAGCCCAGACAAGCCTTGAACTCATCCTCCTGCCTCTGCCTCCCGAGTGCTGGGATTACAGGCCTGAGCCACCATGCCTGGCCCTGTGGTGTGTGGTACTGATTGTTAGTGGGCTTGAGTCACCACACCTGGCATTGTTGTATGAGGTTATAGGGGATCGAACTAGAGACCTTACGCTTGCCAGGCAGACTCCAGAACCACCGAGCTAAATCCCCGGCTCCAGATTCTATCTTTGCAACTGGTTTGGGACAATAGGAACAATTCAGAGGTATCTGATTGCTGATCAGCAAATCTCCAATGTCCTCTGATTTATTCTGTGATTTGGGGATGGTGTTGGGGAAGTGAGGAAAGGGTCTCAGACTCTCATGCTGCCTTTTCTTGCATGGCATTAGGGCATTTTATAGGACTGAGTAGCTGGGAGTAGAAGTGGTCGTAGTAGTGGTAGTTTTTTTGTCATCTTTTATTTATATAAAAAGGGTGTCTTTAGCGAAAGACACACTGTCATGGCCTTCCGAGCCTCCCTGGCAGAAGAGAAGTGAATGCGGAGAGGTGGGGCCACTGCTGCAGGCAGATCCGCAGTGGTGGCCAGTCGTGTGTGGGACACTCAGGTACCTCACCGCTCAGTCCAGCAGGCAGAGGGGCCACTGAGTGCAGCCCGTGGGAGAGAGCTGCTCCCTGGGGTCTGGAGGACACAGGGACGTGTCTGGTTGTTGGCAGTCAGGCATGAAGCATCTACAGATATTCATGAATACATTGTAATGCTTTTGTTTTTCTTGCTCCATACTTTGCAGAGGAAGTATTAACTCGTAGAGAGCATTATATTTAGTTTTGTGGAACTATTTTTCAAGATGAGGTGCCATTTTATACTCATGGATGGTGAGGCAGTTCTGGTTTCTCTCTGTCTTTGCCAACATTTGATGCTATCTCTTTGACTTGAGTTCTTCTGGTGATATGTAGTATGTAGTATAGTATGTAGTATGATTTTAATTTCTACTATTCTGTTGACTAATGGTATTACCACATTTTGATGTGCTTATTAACTTCCTTTATGAAGTATCCTAATCTTTTACTCTCTTTAAAAATTAGATTCTCTTTTTATTATTCAGTTGTAGGAGTTTTTAATATATCTCAAATACCAGTCCTTTAGTGGACATCTACTTTACAAATATGTCCACACTATTCTTTTTTTTTTTTTTCTGGTGCTAGTGATTGAACCTAGGGTCTTGCCCATACTACAAGTGATATACCACTAAACTATATCCCCAGTCTGCTTATTTAGTTATCTTGTATTGTCTTTTTTTTTTTTTTTCAGTACCAGGGCTCAAACTCAGGCCCTTGTGCTTCCAAGGTAGGCATAGTACCACTTGAGCTAAATCCGTGGCCTGTCTTTTTTTCAGTTCAGGATGGTCTTAAGCTTATTATGTAGCCCAAACTGGCCTTCAGCTTGTGGTGATCCTTATGCCTCAGCCTATCCAGTGCTGGGATTATAGGCATGTGCCACCATACCAGGCTTCTTGTGTTCTGTTTTGAAAAGAAGTTTTAAATTAAGTCTGGCTGTCTCCAATACTTCTTTGTGTCGTATACTTTTTGTATCCTATAGAAATATTGTGCCTGATAGCCACAGTATTTTCTCCTAGAAGCTTTACGATTTTACATTTACATCTGGGACCCATTTTGAGTTAATTTTTGTGAATGGTATGAGATATGGGTTGAGATTAATTTTTTGGTATATTGGCTTCTAACTATTCAAGAACGATTTCTTGAAAACACTGGCCTTTGCAACTCTGTTGACTGATCCTAGTTTTTTTTTTGTTTTTGAGACAGGGTCTTGTTTTGTAATTCAGGTTGACCCTGAGCTGACTGTATAGTGTTTAGGCTGGCCCAAGATACAGATGTGTGCCCCCACACCTGGCTGTATCTGTCCTTTTATCTCATCCTTCCCCGCAATTTTGCAGCCTCCCTGAAGTATCAGGGACTCCAAGGTGGTACTGGCTGAGCCCACTGTCCTGGTTGGGTGCTGTTGAAATTGCCTCCTACTGAGTTTCCAATGCCCAAGTTTGGAACCAGCCGTGCTACTCAGTCACTGTGAGACGCCTGGCAAGTGCCTCGCTTTGGGTATCTACTTCCTGCTCACCTGGTCTCTGTTGACTGCCGCGGCTTCCCAGTCTTTGACCTCACGCTCACCTGTGTAAGAGTCCTGGGTACCAATGGGTGAGGGTCCATGAGAAAGTTGTCTAAGAAGTTTTCCCACACATTCAGACATTGTGCCTCTTCCTCATCTGGTCCAGGCACCTGGACTTGCTATTGCCCCCTTTGTGAAGCACTCGATACTGGGTCCCCCTTGCTCAGGCAATCCTGTCAGGTAGGTATGCTCAGGTACGCTCTGAGCTTTACTGTGTACCCAGCCCTGGAATGACAGAGGGGCAGATAGCTCAGCCGGTGCGGCAGGGAGCTCACAGCCCAGCAGCCTAGTGGCTGGATGAGTGATGTGAGGTCATGAGGAGCCATGGAACGGCTAGCCAGGAGCCTGTTAGGCGTGTCTGCGTGTGTGTCTGTGTGGCCGTGGAACCCTTTGCCTATGTGATTGTATGTCTGTGTGAGTGTGTGTGTGACAGTGTCTGTGTTCTCAGTATGTTTCGTTTAGTGTGAGGGCTTAGGGGCCACTGACAAGCAGATTGTCCGTCCGAGCACAGCAAGCTCGTCCTACTGCACAAACCCTATTTACTGTGCTCCTCGCAGGATGGATGTTTGAGGGCCCCCCGGGACATTTTCCTGTGATGGAGGTGGGCAGCTCGTAGAGCCCCTGGAATGGTGAGAGAGAAGGATGAAGAGCCAAGCTCCCCTGCTCGCAGGGAGGGGTGTGTGTGTGTGTGTGTGTGTGTGTGTTTTGGAGGACTGCATGGGCGGGCCGTGGGAGGAGGAGGACTGGAATTGTCTGACAGATCTTAATCCTGTGACCTAGGACAGGGCTGGCCTGCTCCCGAGCTGATGGGTGCTGGATGTTGAATGCCGATGGCACAGCCTCCCTGAATGGGCAGAGTCTGAATGTCCTGCAGGCTCATGAGGCTCACTCATGATCAGAGGACTTTGAAAAGCTCGGGGCCAGGGGCCGGGGATTTAGCTCAATGTTTCCGGCACCTGTGATGCAAGCGCAAGGACCCGGGTTCGATCCCCGGTCACCACATACCTATACTGGGTGTGGAGACTCACGCCCAGCAGCAACCAGTACCACATACCACAGTGCCGGGTGTGGTGGCTCACACCTGTAATCCCAGCACTTGGGAGGCAGAGGCAGGAGGATTGCTGATGTGATTTAAATCTGAGCTCAAGGCCAGCCTGAACCACAAAGTGAGACCCTGTCTCAAAAAACGTTAAAAAAAAAAAAAAAAGCTCGGGGCCAGGGGCAGCGCTAGCAGGAGTGAGACTTTAAACTTGCACCCTGCAGAGAAGTCTCAAGTTCAACTAGATTTTTACAGATGAGACGTTTGTTTGCCAAGGTTATTTATAAAAGGAAGCTCATTTCGTTATAGCCAACTTTTTAAGTATTTTCTACTCTTACTTGTTGGAGGAAAAAAAAACCAAAAAGACCTCATTTTCTTGTTGAACCAAGAAACCTCTCCATACCTCTGTACTGTTTCTTTAGCAGTTAATTAACAATCAGGGACCCCTTGTAAAATTCTTTTTAAAACAAAACAGGCTTTGACTGCACACATCTAAATCTGAGGGTAGTGACTATGTTTGTTTGATAGAACAGAGAAGGCAGGTCTGGGAACACGGAGTTGTCCGTGGCTGGCTGGTCTTTTATAATTACAATTACTTATAAATTACAGAGAAAGGTATGGATGTGTGTGGTAAACTCATGACCTTGCAGTTGTCAGTGTGCAAAAAAAAAAAAAAAAAAAAAGTCATACAGTATGTAGCTTCTGTATTTGGCTTTTTTGTTTTGTTTTGTTTTGTTTTGTTTTGTTTTGTTTTTTGAGACAGGGTCTCACTTTGTAGTTCAGGCTAGCTCTCAGCTCAACCACGGCACAGCAATCCTCCTGCCTCTGCCTCCCAAGTGCTGGGATTACAGGTGTGAGCCACCACACCCGGCACTGTGGTATGTG
>PVIR01004534.1:30481-78526 GCA_004026965.1 Petromus typicus
TTTTTTTGAGACAGGGTCTCGCTTTGTCGTTCAGGCTGGCCCTGAGCTCAGCCTCCAACTCACATCACAGCAGTCTTCCTGCTTCTGCCTCCCGAGTGCTGGGATTACAGTCGTGAGCCACCACGCCCGGCACTGTGGTATGTGGTACTGGTTGCTGCTGGGTGTGAGTCTCCATGCCCTGTATGGTATGTGGTTACCGGAGATTGAACCGGGGTCCTTGTGCTTGCGAGACAGGTGCCAGAACCACTGAGCTAACTCCCCGTCCCCACTTCTTTTTTTTTTTTTGAAACAGTCTTGCTTTATGGTTCAGGCTGGCCCTGAGCTCAGTCTCAAACTCACATCACAGCAATTCTCCTGCCTTTGCTTCCTGAGTCCTGGGATTACAGGCCTGAGCCAGCACGCCCAGCACTGTGGTATGTGGTACTGTACTGGGGATAGAACTTGGGACCTTGTGCATGCCAGGCAGCTATCGGAACCACTGATCTAAATCTCCATCCCTGTCCTACTTTTCTTGTTGCTGAGACAAAACACTTGACACCCAAAGTTAAAGAAGAAAAAGTTTATTAGGCTCACAGTTCATAGGGGCTTTAGGCTGTCCTTGGCTGGCTTCAAGTCACAGTGGCATATGACCGAGCCCTGCTGCAGAGAAGCAGTGCATTGCACACACAAGACATGAAGAGGAAGTAAGAGGTGACCACAATACTTTCTGTCCATTGTATTTTATCCAGGCCACTTAGGGCGGGCAGCACTCACACCCTTAATTCTAGTGCCCTTGACCCTGGCCTTGCACCATGACTCGATCCCAGCATTGCACACTTGATCCAGCCACCTCTGAAAAAGCCCCACCTGTGATCAAATGAGGCCTTGGGGACATCTAACACAAGCCATAACGCTGGCTTTTTTCACTTAGGGTAATAGTTTTGACATTAATATGCTTGTTGGCATTTTATTCCTTTGGTGTCTGAGTAATCTGGATTTTTTTTTTTTTTTTCAATGCAGGGGTCAAACTCACAACCCTGCACTTGCCAGATAGGCAGTGGCACCACTGAGCTAAATCCTAGACCCCTTTCTGAGTAATCTTAAGTTATATAGTGGTTCCACAATGTATTCACCAGTTCACAAAGCTGAGGGGTATTCATGTTGCTAACAGACTGCAGTGATTATGAATAAGGCTACAGTAAATACGTACAGCTTTTGCCATGGACAGGAGGGCTCTTTCCAGAAGTGCCAGTGTCATTTTAAATCCCACCTTAGTGAGTGAGCATTCCAGTTGAGCTTTTGGTGGTGTTATTTCTAGCTTCTCTAGCTAGGAGGCAGTGGTACTTCACTGTGGTTTTAATTTGTATTTCTCTAGAACCTAATGAGTAGGTAAGCACATCTTTGTGTTTATTTGCCTTTTTTGTATCTTCTTTAATAAATCTGTTAAATTTTTGCCTACTAAAAGTTTTTCCCATATTAACTTATATGAGCTTCTCCTTTACCTTAGATACAAGACCCAGATATATTTTCCAAATATTTTCTCCTAGACCTTGTCCTTTTATTTTTCACCATCATCCTTGAAGGAATAGAAGTTTTCAATTTTAATGGAAGCCAGGGTGAGTGGGACATGCCTGTAATCCTAGCATAGGAGGATCCGCCCAAGTTGGAGACCAGGTCAGTAAGTTCAAAGCTATCCTGAACTCCATAGCAAGACCCTGAAAAAAGGGAGCATAATTGTTCTTTTATCTCTGTCCTAGATTTTTTTCAGTCTTAGGGATTGAACCCACTGCCTCTGCACCAAGATAAATCCCTAACCCTTTTTTTTTTTTTTTTTTGAGACAGGGTCTCACTTTGTAGTTCAGGCTGGCCCTGAGCTCAGCCTCAAACTCACATCACAGCAATCCTCCTGCCTCTGCCTCCCGAGTGCTGGGATTACAGGCCTGAGCCACCACGCCCGGCACTGTGGTATGTGGTGCTGATTGCTGCTGGGCGTGAGTCTTCACGCCCAGTATTGTATGTGTTTACCTGGGAATCAAACCCAGGCCTTTGCCCTTGCAAGACAGGCGCTGGAACCACTGAGCTAACTCCCTGGCCCCCCTAACCCTTTTTTAAAAGGGCATGGGCAAGCTCCACCGGGTTGAAAGCCAGGGTACCGCCTCCAGGATGTTGTACGTGCTGTATTTCGGGAAAAGTGGCGGGAATGACAGAGACAGTCAGTACAGGACTTCTTTGCATTTTGCCTGTGCATATGGCCAAACAGTAGTCCTGACTCTCCTAGTGGAGAGGAAATGTGAAATTAATGCCTGTTAATAGTGAGAACAGTACTACTCTGATTATGGCTGTACAATACCGCCGGGAGAGTTCTCTTAGAACATGGTGCAGATCTGAATATTGCGGATGCCAGTGGCAACGCTGCTCTCCACTGCGCCATCTACGGAAAAGCACAGCAGCCGCGCAGACACTGAGGATGGCCTCACACCACTTTTACTCGCTCTAAGGAAAAACAGACATTGCCTAGTATGGTTGTTTGCAGTGAAAGAAGCACATATTCATATGGTGGGTGAGCCAAGAAGGCTAATTTCTGAATATGGAATAAAGTATCCTGAAATAAAAATTATCGGGATAACTGTCCAGAGCTTGCAGCTGAACCCAGAGCCTCACTCATGCTGGTGGGTGAGAGTTTAAAAGGTGACGCTTAAACCAGATTTTCAAGAAACCTGGTCCTGATGATTCCTCACATGAAGTGAGTATAATTTTGACAACAAGGGGAGCAAGGGAGCCAGCAAGTAGAAAAGAAGGAAATGGTACTGGTATTAATAGAGAGCACAAAAATGAGAAAAATGACCCATTGTTTACAATGGAATTGGAAGATGAGGATGAGTCACTCTGGGATTCTGAGGATTCTGTTAAGTCTCGAGGATGGAATTGCCAGGTGTAGCCTAGAAATAGAAGCAATAGAATATCAGAACCAGGAAATGGGAAAGAAGTATCTGGAATATATTGAAATGGCAAAGAGAATCATGAAGTGCAGAGGACAATAAAAGTTAACAAAGAGGGCCATGGACTTAGCTCAGTGGTTCCGGCGTCTGCCAGGCAAGCACAAGGTCATGAGTTTGTTCCCCGGTAACCACATAACCGTAGTGCCGGGCATGGTGTCTCACACCTGTAAGCCCAGCACTCCAGAGGCAGGAGCATTGCTTTCAGTTTGAGGCTGAGCTCAAGGCCAGCCTAAACTGCAAAGTGAGACCCTGTCTCAAAAAAAAAAAAGTCTCCATCTGGAAAAAAATTATAATTTTCTCCAAGCAAGAATTATTATCTATGAAATATATACAAAAGAAATGTGAAACCTGAGAGAAGAGTAAAAAGGAGTTGGAAAAAGTAGTAGCCAACCTCCAAAGTCACATGGAAATGAACATGGTAGAACACAGCCAGGCAGAAGAGTATAAGCAGGAGATTGAAAAACGAGCGAAAGAAGACTTGGGGGAAAAATTATAACAAGAGAATCTCTTTTTACAGACATAAGTAGCATCTCAAGAATATTTACATAAGTAAGAGAGACTAATAATGTTTCAGTAGTAAGTTAGATGAAACTGGAATCAGAGGTCTCTGAAATGCAAATTTTAAGAATTTTGAGACAGTGTCTCATGGCAAGAGGCAGACACCGTGGAAGATCTGGCCTGAGGAATGCTTTCTGGCTCTCAGAGAGCTGACAAGCACCCCTCCTCCCACACTGCATTTCTGTAACATTCCAACATGAGCTGCAAGTCAGCTTCTGCCCTTAGCACGCGTCCCTCAGGGGCATGCATAGGATTAAAGAATGGAAAGTGTTCCACATTCGGATGGACTAATCTGAAGTCACCAGATATATTGTGTTATGTAACTTTAAAGAAAGATTAATGAGCAGTTTCCATTGATTGATTGATGATTGATCGATCAAGACAGGGTCTTGCTGTGTTGTTTAGTCTGGCCTTGAACTTACTGTGTAGCCCGGGCAGGCCTCCAACTCATGGCAGTCCTCCTGCCTCAGCCTCCCATGTGCTGGGATTACAGTGTGCACCACTATGCCTGACCAGAAGTTTGCATTTTAATCATTTTGGCCTGCTGCTCTTTGGGACTCTGAATGCTGGACAAAGTGAAGGGAAGTAAACTTGCAAAGCGGAGGCTGCTGTGTGGGCACTGGCTGATGAGTTGAAGCCAACCTAAATGCTTTCCCAGCTGGGCAGGGCCATAGAATAGCTTCAGCTAAAGTGAGAAGTGAATGTCATCCCCTTTTCCAATGGCATGCGATTGATTGTAGATGAGCTGCCCACATAACACATGCCAAGGCTGCCAGATTGTCCTGAGCATTTCTTAAACACTTAAAAGTTTCTGGTAGCTATCTGGATATAAATCAGTGTTTTCCCAGAGTCAGAGCCTGTCTTTCCCCAGTAGGAGAGCAGGCGACTCAAGTGACACAGATCCTTCACATGGCCTCATTTCCGCTCAGGAGACAAGTTTGGGAGCCCCTGCGTCAGCCGGACGGTGAGCGCTCCCAGGGACTGCCTTCCCAGCAGTCTTGTTCCTGACCCCAGTTCCCCATCCCAACCTTGCTGATGACGTCTAGAGTTACCAGACGTGAAAAATGCCGGGGCAGGATGGCGCTGTCAGCAGGCAGAGCAGCCTCAGCAGCAGGATGGGCACAGACAGGCGCAGAGCACTCCGCGCCCTAGGAGCAGTGGCTGGGAGGCAGTGCTCGGGCGCTTTCCTTCTGGTAGGAGGCTCCAGAGCAGACTGAAATCCCCCAGGCCATCCCCTGCCATCTACAGTTTCCCTCACTAAGGCCTTGCCGTTTGCTATTTCTCTCTCATTACAAAATTTTTCATCATCTACTGCCATCCAAATCTTTTCACGACCACAGTCAAGAGAAACATAAAGAAACAAGAAGATGCAGGTCTGCATCTCCTTTTACAACAGAGACACCTCTTGTCACTACTGTGGTGAGCTTACTTGGTCAGGTATCCACGTACAGGTCACAGAACATGAATCTCCCTCTGAGCAGTTTCTCTCTCCATAAAAGTGTCTCAGTAAAAAGTGATTTCTTAAAAAGAGAAAAAAAAAATGATTTCTTACAGTTCACTTGCACATTTCACTATGTGTAGTACATGTAGCAAGTAAAACTTTGTGTTTATCAGCTATTTACATTGTTCAGGCTTCTGTTTAAAAGAAGTTTTTGGAGAGTCAGATGTACATACAGATTGTGACTGCACAGGGGCTGGCACTTCCTGTTAAATGAAAGTAGTCTAATAAAAGACAAGTTGTCAGTATGGATAAAAAGTACGATGCTTATGAGAAATATAATTTAAAGACACAAGTTGGTGAAAAAATGGAAAAACATTGTACTAACATTTGACAAAAGAAGGCTGAGCAGAAATAGCTATATTAATATGAACCTCTCGTAAAATTCTGCTATATGCAGTAGTCATTATGATGAAATGATCAATTAATGAAAAGTATATACGGTGCTGAACATTTATGCAACCAACAACAGCTTCAAAATATCATGGGCCAGAGATTTAGCTTAGTGGTTCCAGTGTGTGCCTGGCAAGCATAAGGTCCCCGAGTTTGATCCCTGGTACCAGGAACCTCAGTGCCAGAAATGGTGACTCACGCTGGTAATCCCAGCACTCGGGAGGAAGAGGCAGGAGGATTGCTGTGAGTTCGAGGCCAGCCTGGGCTACATCGTGAGCTCAGGGCCAGCGCGAACTACAAAGCAAGGCCCTGTCTTAAAAAAAACACATGAGGCCCAAACCGATACACCTGGCTTACTCACAAGTGGATGACAGATCCATTGCTTCCACGTCTGGATGCTCAAACTCTTCTAAAAGCAGAGACAGGTGATTGTGCTTCAGGTAAGACAAGAAGGGCCTGGCTCAGTATCTTCTTTGTCAGAATCTCTTTGCACTCCTTTCTAAGTTGTTCAAATAGCAGTAAAATATTTTCCTCCGTAGGGAAAAGGAAGTCAGTCCTCTGAGGCTGTTTCAGATGATGGAGGCAAAGTGTCAAGGGGACCTACTCCATCTATCTGCTCTCTGACCTTGCTGTTTTCATTAGATATTTTCTGTATGGACCTGCAGCTGTGGCAAGCCAGCGTTTCCCGTTGATTCAGTCAGTGGTCATCGGCTTCTTCACCAACCGCACAATTAATGACAGCATTTTGTTCCCTGGTGTGTGTGAGGTTCCAGGTTCAGTCGTATGCACTAACTTCCCATGGTGGTTTCAGGAAGCAAAGCCAGCAGATCTTTTTATTTTTGAGACAAGGTCACACTTTGTACTTAAGGCTGAGCTCACTATGTAGCCCAGGCAAGCCAGGAACTCACAGCAGTCCTCCTGCCTCTGCCTCCCGAGTGCTGGGATTATAGGCATGAGCCACCACGCCCTGCACTGTGGTATGTGGTTACTGGGGCTCAAACCCAGGACCTTTCACTTGCAAGGCAGGTGCCAGAACCACTGAGCTAAATTCCCAGTCCAGTCTTTTCTTTCTTAGGTTTTAGTGTGAGACTAAGTCTCTTTATGGAACAGTTTTATATGATTTTTGTTTTATCTTTTTTTTCTGAGACAAGGTCTTGCCTTGTACTTCAGACTGGGCTTGAATGCACTGTGTAGCTCAGGCAGGCTCTAGGCTTATAGTGACCCTCCTGCCAGTCTCCCTGATGCTGGGACTGTAGGAGTGCAGCACTACACCTGGCTTCGTTTTCACACAATTTTAAGAACTCTTGGTGTTTGGCTGTCTGCACACAGTGTCAGTGATGGGGTAACACAGCCATCCGAGCCCAGTGGTTGCCATGTGTGTGTTGTGGCACTGTGCAAGTGCAGGTGATGACCCAGACAACAAGGAGTTGTAGCAGGGAGGCATTATCATGTGTGGCTTGGACGTAGCAATGAGGAGGACCCACAGCACGGAGGCCCAGCCCGGCTTGCCAGCAATTTGCAAGACATGATACTGTGAAAACACTGTGCGCCCTGGAGTTGGTGTGGCCACACAAGCCTCTGGGCTGTAATCCATCTTCCCTCCTTACTAGTCAGAAGGCACAGTGCTGGGAATCACCTCAGGGTCCACATGGAGGCCAGGAGAGAAGGACAGGTGGACCTTGGAAAGGCCAGAGAGCGTGACAGAGAGGAGGAGTCAGGAGGAAGCTACTTTCCATCCTGGGAAGTTCCTTGGGCTCTGATGCACCCACTGCACGCCTGCTCCGTCCAGACTGTCCTTGGAATTGTGTGACACAGCCCTTCCGGTCCACAGCCTGCTCTGCCCAGCTTGCCTGGAAGGTGCTGCGCTCTCTGTGTCCTGTGGGGGAGTCCCTCCTCTCTGTACTCTGACACTGCCGTATGTGCTCCTCTCAGGACCCCCAATTCCAGCCCCTCCTCCAGGCCTTTCCCTGCATCTGCCCTGTCTCTCAAATAATCAAGTCACCTCTGCGCTGTGCAGCTGTGGCCACCAGAACCTGTTCCTTCCTTGGGTTCCAAATTCCCACCAGACATGTTCCAGCCCAAATGCCTGCATTTCCATCCTTCCTATTATGTCACCCCCAGGGAGCTGACCTGCTCTCCAAAGAGAAGCCACTTTGTCGAGGGGTGGGGGGTGTGCCCTGCTGGGCTGTCTGTGTGCCTAGCAACCAGTCAGGAACCATTTCAGCAGGGCAATGTCTGATATTTTCTAGAGGGGCCTTGTGATAATCAGATGCTCCCTGCCCCAGGGGCAAAATGTGGGCTGCGCCTGGGTTTCTGCCCTGCATCCGTCTGAGTCCACAGTTAGGGGAAACCCTGTGCCTAACCCAGGAGTTTTTGCAGCTCCTGGTTTTTCGGCCCTGGCATCCAGGTACTCTTTGAGACAAATTAAAATGAGAGGTCATCTCCTGGTACAGGAAGAAAAAGAAAGAGAAGTGGTGTTCTACAGAACAGCTGAGGTCATACTCCCAGCCCCTACAGGGTCAGTTAGAGTCACTTGCCAGTTAGGGGGACTTTGCAGTCTCCCTTACTTTTTAGAATTTCTGCCCCTGTTCACCCTTATTCACAGCAGTGTCAAGTTAAAATGCCTCTCATTTAAAAAAAAACTCCACAAGCCAGAAGAGACAACTTCTGTCTTCCCTCCCAGAGTTGAGTAAGAGTCTAGTCCTCCCTTCCCCAGTGCTTCTCTTAGGTGGATGTGATGAAACGCAAGTGGAAAGGCCCCCGCTTGCGTGATCGATCTCGAGGACAGTGACAGAGAAATGGATTTTCTCTGGAAAATCGCTCTTCTCAGGAGAGAGAGAAAACTTGCTGGTTGGTAACAGAATAAAGAAGGTCCTGGCTTCTCCCCATCCCCTTCTGGGATATAAATATGTCTCTCTAGGAGATGGCTCCAGGTCTTGGGCCTTATCTTCCCTCGAAATGTAAACATGTATGAATTCCTGCTAATATCCCAAGTTTTCAGCAGCGGTTTTCCCAAAAAGCTCCAACTGTTTAAAGGCAAAAAGGATGTTTGTTGCTGCTGCTTTTGCTGACTGTGGCTGCACCAGACCACTTTGGCAGCAGACCTGGAGCAAGAGTGTGGCCCAGAAGTGAGTTCTGCCCTTGCCCCCAGCCCTGGCTGCACTGCAGCTTGTGCCCTTGGCTGCGAGGGTAATGCCTGAGGTGAGCAGGTGAGCTGGCACCAGGCTGGTGAGGGGAGCTGGCGCTGAGAAATGCTTGAGTGTGAGAGAAGCAGCAGGACTTACGTGTTCCGCCCTAGGGAGAGGGGCTAGTTCAGAGTAAGTGGGGATTATCAGTTTTAGGTGTCTAAAAGGGACGGGTGAGGATTTGGGGGTGCTTCCCTGAGCTGAAACCCAGGAGAGCATTTGTGGTTATTTTTTTCCCCCTAAGGAAATCCAGTAAGCCAAACAATTATCCTATAGGACTATGAAAGAGGTAGATAACCTCTGCAGATGGATCTAGCAGGTTCTGCCCAGACACCCTAGGAAACCTGGATGCCGTGGGTCAAAGGGGCAGTGACTGAGGACTTAGAGTGCAGGCGTGGCACTCAGCGCCTGGGACCTGAGATCCCATGACCCTGCCCTGCAGACTGGAGCCAGTGGCTGCGGCCCCTTCAGAGTTTCCAGGGGTCATGAACTTTATGTTTGATTGCTAAGGCAGCGACGTGAAGAACATAGGCTGAGGTGTGGCTAAGGTGGACTGTCCGGATGGAGTGTGAAGCTTCACTGTGGTGCAGAAAAGAATCTGCAAACTGAAAAAAGGGACACTTTATGCCTCTAAAGATTCTGATGGACTAGCAAGTTTCTCAGTGAAACTACATTTATGCAAGCTGTTTCCCTTTAATCTTTTAAAAGCTAACATTTCCGAGAGGGTCTGTCATCAACAGAAAAACATCGGGAACAGGACCAACCGTCTGGTCACGTGAAAGGGGCCAGTGATGCAGTAATGCAGCCTTGCTGCTTCCCCGATTGGACCACTGCAGTTCAGAAGCAGGGGTGATGTGGCTGGCTGGACAGAGACAGGCCTCCCCTGGCCTCCGTCAGTAGGAGAAAAATACATGTGGAATGTCACAGTTACTCTGCAGAGTGAGCGTTATTTGTGAACTGTGTGGCTAAGAAGCAACATTGTTGCTGGAGAACAACTGCTGGAAGCCTGTCTGGTCCACCTGCTGGACTGCCGTGGACTCCAGGCTGGAGGTGGGGGCACAGGCATCCCGGCAGCCTGGAGGCTTGGGTCCAGCGAGCCAAAAGCCAGCGCTGCTGGAAGAGCGCTACTGCCTGATTCTGCAGCAGGAGCAGCTGATGGACTTGTGACCAATCGGGCAGCTCCGGAGCGAGCCCTGTGCGTGCACGTGTGCCTCACCCTTGCCACAAGTCCGCTGCAATTGTGGGGACCCTAGGCTGGATGGTGCATGCAGGTGGGCGCAAGCAGAGCCCTACGGTGACAGGGTGACTGCTTTGGGAGAATATGAATGCCTGAGCCCCATCGGGAGAGCCGAGAAGTGCTTGGTCAGGGCGGGATGGGGTTGAAGGCAGATATGGCCCTCGAGGCCATCCAAGTGCCAAGTCAGAAGAGGAGGAAACCATGGTACCCAGGGAACAGAGAGTGAGGGCCAGGGCTCCCAGGGCCTCCCGCTTGCCATGATAACAAACCTTTCGAAATGTTAGACTCCTCACTATGAGACCTAGCACTATAGAGAGACTGAGGCAGGAGGATCACAATACTAAATCTAGACTGGGCAGTTTAGTTTGTGGATAAACCAGGCATGATGTTGTACACACCTCTAATCGCAAGATTTGGGTGGCTGAAGCAGAAGGATCCTTGGGAAGGAGAGGCCAATTGGAATCAAATACCAAGACTCTGTCTCACGCCCTCCTGCCCTCTAAAAAAATTGTTTTGAGGCTAAGCAGAAGAAAGGGATGTGCCTCAAAGGTAAAGTCTCACTTAGCGCCGTTCGATTCCTAGCGCCTCAGAACAAAGGAAATACAGGATGCGTGGATACAGAATAAAGGTAGGCACTGGTATCTACAATCTGCAACTTTCCTCCTGAGTTTGAGTATCCAAAACAATGTTGCCAATTCTTCCAGGTCTGCACCACTCACATAGGGCCACGTGGAGCCTGGGAAAGGACATGGTGTCCTCCTTCAGTGTGACTTGCCTTCAGGGGAGAGGAGGGATTCCTAAACCACTGCTGCAAGTGAAAGCATGCTCTTATTAAGTCAGCAAAGTGCAAAATGTCATTGGACACTGACATGCCAATTCTTTTGAACAGTACTTTTTTGTATTTTAAAGATTTATTGTGTTCACATGGGTTAAGTATTTAAAATTGGATGAATCTGAAAGTTTCCTTTGAAAACAAAATATGAATACAGATTGAATCCTTAGGGCCTGTTTTACATTAGGAAACAGAATCCTAAAGAAAGTTTTAATTTATTTAATGGGTTTTCCACATAAATTAAGTCCTTATAATAGACCCTGGCTAACAACAGTGGTCCCCAAACTTTCAATTCCAGGATTTATCTCTAGAAAGTCTGAGGTGATCGGTTAGGGAGTGAGGTCAGGAATCTTACATTTCCAGCCAGCGGCCCAGGTTTTCTGTTCAGGTTGCTCAGCTGCTTACACTTTACAAATTTTGTAGAATTATAGCTATCGTGGAGACAGGAACTTGCGAGAAAATGTATAAACACACATTACACCAGAGGAGCGATTAGGAGAAAACGGTGTAAAATCCTGCACTATGGGGAATATGACCTGTAGTTATAGTCGTCTCTTTCATTGCGCCTTCAAATGACCCAATGCTTCAAAGAAAGCACCTGCCAAATATTTCAGTTGAAGAAAAGAAGGCGTCACAGTGTGTTTGTCTTGTGGCTCCAAGCAGAGCAGTCCCCTGACTCCCCGTTACAGAGAATGGTACGGAAGAGGCCCTGTGGGAAGAGCTCTGGGCTGACCCAGCCCCAGAGACGCAGAGTTAGCAAGACACGGGCCATCAGGACCAGGGACAGCTTTCCTCAGCACGTGAGGGTGAGGGTGAGGGTTGATCGCGTTCCTCAGCTTGTTTGAGAGATACCTAGAGGCGGCATTGGATTCTGAGGGGTTAATCAGCAAGGGCGCTGTTAGGAGGTGGCGCCAGGTTGAAGAAAGTAGATCTTTGGGGTTGCCCCTTGGCAGGGCTGGCCTTTGCCCAGGCTCTTTCCCTCTTTTCTGCTTCTGGGCTGTCATGAAGAACACAGCTTTGTGCTCCCGTGTCCCCCTCCCCCATGTCTGCTGCAGAGCCAGCAAACTATGGACTAAAATCATGGAACCTGAACCAAATTAACCCTTCCTTCTTTAAACTGTGTATGTTAGATACTATGTGTTTATCCCAAAACAAAAAGCCGACATGCAGTGGCAATCGCCTACTCCCGAGACATAAGTGCACTTGTCCTTTTTTGCCTCTAAGCAAGTCTAAAGTCACACACTGTCCGGTGACTTTCATGGTGATGTTGGCTTTCAGAGCTCCATTTCACAAGCCCTCCTTTCAGGAGGGATTGAAAGGCGTCAGGGTGCCCCAGGCTGTAACTCTAGATCACTGTTTCTAGAGTGAGCTGTTTTGGGATTTCCACATGCAGAAAGGAGATCTCTCCTCTTCCAGTAGAGTGCCTGTATTGTCAGCTTCTTAGGACCAAGTTCCTCTGTATGACAGTACCTGTTAGGGTTGAAGCTTTGGCCCGACACAACCTGTGTAAGGCATCAGGAGCCCAAGCCTTTTCTGACAAAAGCCATCCAAGCAGTCTTACTTCACAGCAGTGAAGATGCTGCAAAATCTTCTCATGGTGCTGAAAAAATTGATAATTGTTCGGTAAGACAAACACATTGCTCACAACCGAAAAAATGAAGAGGCAATAAATGTCAAGTGTCTTTGAGAGGGGATTTTGGTTAGAAATGTACTTTGTTTCAGATTATATAAAAGGCCTGTAAATCTGACTCAAGCAAATGATTGAAGCTTGAGACGCGCAGCCTGGTGCAGGCACAGCTCAGCAAAGCTCTCAGAGATCTGGGCTCGCTCTCTTTCTGCCTTTCTTAGTGGCGTCTCTTTTTTAAATTTTTTGTTTGGACAGGTTGTGTCGATCAAGCTATCCTTGAACTACCCATGTAACCCCAGCTCTTCTCAAACTTGTGGCAATCTTCCTGCCTAGGGAGAGGATTGGCCAAGAAATATATCCATGTGCTGAACCAGTGCTCCAAAAGAATGACATGGAACAAAGGGTAATCCAATGTATGATCCATAACTGGAAATGAATTGCTAATACTTGTAGAAGAAATGACATGTCAAATCTTAGCCCGGTTACTTTTAGACGTTTTCCCACTAAAACCTTTGAGCTGATACAGTTACGCATACTGAACAGATGACGTCGTTCACTAACATGCAAAGAGGACTGTGGTCAGTATGTCAAGTGGGGTTTGAACCCAGGTCTGCTGTCCAGACTCTAGGGTTCCCCTTATTACACTCAGGGGCCTGAAAGCCTCAAGACCCCCCAGGAACAACCCCCCTGGCTCTTTTTCCTGAGGACAGTCCTGCCCAGACATCCAGAAACTTCTCGGAATAGTAGTCTAGCTGTGATTGCTGCCCATCACTGCTTCTTACTGGAACTAAAACGCTACAAGGGCAAGGATTGTGTCCTGTTTGCAGTTGTTTCTCTGGTAACTGGCATATAGTAGGTACTCAATAAATATTTGCTGACTGAGGGACTGTGTTATTGTAACAGTGCACTGTAAATACTGTTGCTTAGAAGAAAGGAGTTTGCTTTGAATAAACTAGCTTGTTCACTACAGAAGTTCTCAGACCTTTTACATTGTTATGGTGGCCGGGTGTGGTGGCTCATGCCTGTAATCCCAACACTTGGGAAGCAGAGGCAGGTGGATTGCCATGAGTTTGAGGCCAGCCTGGGCTACATAGTGAGTTCAGAGCCAGCCTGAACTACAAAGGGAGACCCTGTCTCAAAACAAAGCAAAAACAAGGTTGTTGTGACTACAAGCAGCATTTTTCTGACATTCAGCATGAAAGCACTCTTCCTGCAGAGAATTTCATGGAATGAACGCTCCATGGCACATACTCTGATGAACACTGATGCAGCTCAGCTCCCCATGTACAGACAAGGGCCTGAGACCAAGAAGGGAGGTGGCTCCCTCAGGGACGGCCATGGAGTCTGGATCGGAGCTCTCATGCATGTGCCTAGTTGTAGGGCTCATCTGCAATGTGAGTACTATGTGAGTAGGAAGGGCGGTTTTCTTTTAGTTATAGGGAAACTTATCTATTATTCACATAACAGCCTTGGTGCTGCATATTCTTGTCCAGTTTTGCACAGAAGTATTTTACATTCACTGCCATGTCAGAGAGAAATGGGAGCAAAGAGTCACATCCTTGAGTGAAGCTTCCCGAATGATGGGAAAGATTCAGCCCAAATCTGTCCCCGGTTTGCCTGGAAAGCAAAGAAAGGATGTTCTGACAGCCATTTTTAGGGAAATGTGGGGACTGGGAAAGTTTGTGGCTTCTGCTGCCCTCTTTAGCTGTTCTTCCTTTACACCAGATGCGGTGATAGAATAGTCTAACGAAGATTCCCACATTCGAGTCCCCAGAACCTGTGATACACTCTTAAATTAAGGAGATTATTCAGAATTATTGGATGGACCCAATCTAATCACGTAAAACAGAAATCACTCTTCTTAGAAGCAGAAGCTACAACATAAGGGCAAATCCAGGAGAATGGTGGTGTGACGGAATCACTTCCATCTTGGAGCTTGATGAGGGCAACACAAGATGTGCCCGTGGTTTTTGTGTTGCTGAGAGGCTCTCAGCTGGAGCCACCGAGCTGCTAAGGCCCTTAGTCCTCAATCCTGTCCTGTGACCAGAAAGAACAGAATTCTGTCTCAAACCTAGAGACAGAGTCTGCCCCAAAATCTGCAGGTGAGAACCCAGCCTGGCCAACACTTCGATTGTGCCTGAGCCCCGGAGCAGAGCAACAGGTCAAGCTGCCCAGACCTCTGACCTGTAGACTGGGAGATAATTGCAGGAACTGAATTTGACAATCACAGAAACCTGACACATCTGGGTGACTACATTAACATGTCCAGAGAGGAAGGCACGCGGGGACAAGAGGTTAGGAAAGAGCACCTGAGGGGCTTCGGCGCTTACTGTGAAATCAAATGTTTCTTTCTCTCTGTCCAGCATGAAGGGAGTGGTCATGGGGAGCCACGCTAGAGGCTCAAGGGAACCCCAAGCAGGACTGTGTGTCTTCTGCAAATGCGCTTGTGCTCTCTGACAAGCAACCTGAAGGATCTCTGCTAGTGGAGGACTGCTGTCCCCCAACTGATGTTTGGAATTAGTGAGAATATTGAAGGACTTGGAAAGGAAGGTGCTAATTTACTAATCCAAACTGTCTGAGGTGTGACTGGGAAAGAAGGTACCCTGGGGACTGCTGCTGTGGAGCAGCCCAGCCGTTTGCCTGGAGGCCAAAATAAACATCACAGTGCTTGAGAAAGATTTCAGCTTCCAGAGCAGATAACCTGCCTACCCTCAGATGTATAGCCAGCTTCTGAGTCTTGGCACTATTTTGTGTGTGTGGGTAAAGGGAAGTGTTTGCTTCTTTTACTTCACTGAGTTGAAAGAGGAAGCGACATGGAGAAGGACTTTGTTTGCTGCCAGTCTGAAACCTTTCTTCTTTTCATTTCGATTGATTTTCCGAACCTATTTGAAGTCATAACACAATAGATCTGAGTACTTAAAGCCATTGAGATTTTTGCACAGCCCCTTATCTCTGATGAAGAGCATGTTGTTACAAATGCTTTCATTTTTACAGGTCCAGGATTAATTTTAAAGTTAAAAAAAAAATTGGTGGAAACTCTCTACTGGATAAAAGGGGAGTTTAAAATCAGAGGAGCTTCTTGGGTTACTTTGAACAAAACGTCCTTTTTTAAAATTAAACGAGTGTATCTGCAGGCTGTTTTATTTGTGCTCTGTTGTCATTTCTAATGCACGTAGAGGATACCTTTCCCACAGTGGCATTCAATGCAGGCACCCAAAATGATGCTCTCAGATTTCACGCATCCGGGTAATTAGCAGAGTTAGAGCGGCTCAGTTGAACGTTTGAAGGTCAATAATGCATGAATTTCTGGCAGATGGCCTCGCATAGAGGCCGCAAACACATTTATATGAGAATTAAATGTTGACATAGTAAAAGTTTGTATTTTAAATATAAAGCAATACCAACATTAGTTTTATATATACTATGATCATGTGACACATTCCTGTCTTAAAATAGCACAAAAAATTCCAGTATGAAAGCTTTCCAAATTTCTAAAGAAATCTTACCTCTCTTTTGTATATTTGTAGCTTAGTCCCTTGTGGACCTAAAAAAATTGAGGTATAATGCCCCACATTAAAATGTCAGAATTTAATTTCCAAGAGCAGACCCTGTTGGGATTTGTTTAAGTGCCTTAAAAACATAAGATAAATGTAAATATATGGAAATTAATTTTTCTCCTTTAAAGGTGTAGTTTTTATGTAAATCTTTTTCCCTGAAATTTTACTAGAGAATTCAGATATCAAAATAAATGCACCCAGTTGTGATGAAGATATATTTGCTTCAAGGATTTCCTCAGAGGATTAAAGCAAATAGGATTGGAGAAGGCAGATTATAACTTGATTTGGGTTCCATCTTAGGTAAACTCAGGTCACAAGCTTTTCTTTTTTTTACAAGCTTTCTTTATATCTGGCTGTGTCTCCTCTAAAATGCCACAGTACCAAACCTCATTTTAATTGATAGTCGCCTTCACACTGCAGTGTGAACATGCTTCCAGGACCTGGCATTGCTGCTGTGTGTCAGAGTTTTGTTGGGGAGGGGTGGGGGGGGGTCCAGGCCTCTTTGCTCCTGGGTTTCTGTGCCCCACACCCACACTCCGAGGAAAGTGACCTCACATACCCCATGAAGAGTCTGTCCTACTGAAGAGAGTACAAAGTTGAGGCTTGTTTTCCTAAAGCTTCCCACTGATAATCTATAACAAACTGATTGTGGACATCTCCTGCTTTGGCTGAAGATTCTTGTAGAGGCAGAGTTCCTGGGGAGGGTCGGCTTGGTGGGCTTGGTGGTCTCCAGCTGCGCCCTAGCCTGGAGAAAGGAAGTCATGCTATGTGTGTTTGTCCTGGGTGTCCCTCCTGGTGTTTTACACTGGAGCATGAATATTCATGCTTCGTGGATTTGTTAGGAAGTGGCTTTCGGAGCCACTTCTTTCACTGAAGTTTCTTCTGTTGCCAAAAACAGTCGCCACAGGGGTGTTTTTTAGAGGCCTTCTACCTGAGCCTTTGGAAGGGGCCTTTGTGCGCTCACATAAAGAGCCTGCCTCTTTGTCCTCAGACCCCTGATGAGATCTTGGATTGAACAGGATCACCGAGCTATTGTCACCAACTCCAGGAGCAAGTTACACTTTTCTAGGGCTCTGTTCCTGTCCCCTAGGCCTCTGTCGTTAGGCACTGGGCAGGGATGGACCCAGTGTAATCACATACGACAGAAATCGCTCTACTTACAAGCCGAAACTACAACATAAGGGCAGTTCTGTGTTGGAGGCCAGTTCGCACCAAGATTTTAAAATCGTCAGCTACAGGGGTCTGGCCTTGACTTTTCTGGATGTTGTCAGCTTTTGAGAGTGAAGAACTCAATATTTTCATTTGCAGACACTGCTTGTGTTTAATTTGCCTTGTACTGACATCCCCACTCCCCAAAAAGTGTACTTTCAAAGATTATTTTTTAAACTTACCGTTCTTTGCTGTCATCGTAATTTAGAAATACTTTTACAATTATACAGCAACCTTTTAGAATATGGTAGGGAATGAACATGTCAGTAACAAAATCCTTTGCTCTCACTGTTGAGTGTGATCATATGTATATATAAAATGTACCAATAAACAGCCAGTATTGACCAAAACCAAAAAAAAAAAATCCTTTGCAGATTGCAATATGTCAGATTGAGTGGCCTCATCTCTATTGTTCCATTTGGTTGGTATTTCTCTTTCAGCCTGCCCACTTTTTCCATTTCTGAAGCAGCCTGGAGTGCAAAACTGTGTAAACAGAGAGCACATTGTTGTCAACAGTTTGCTCTCTGGTCCTATGCTCTCTTGAGCCTTGTGATCCTGCTGGGCTCCAGGGTCAAAGGTTCTCAGGAGGCGTGGACATAAGTGAGCTCTTTACTTCACAGTGGCTGAGGAGGAAGCTTAGGGATGGTGCCCCTTGTTGTGAAGCCTGGCTACATCAAAGTTAAATTTTGCACTCGTAACCCAAAGGGGTGCAACAGTAACAAACAGACCATTGCTGTAGCTGGGAAGTGATCCCCCCAACTGTCACAGAACATTCTTTTTTTTTTTTTAAGGTTTTTTTGAGACAGGGTCTCACTTTGTGGTTCAGACTGGCGCTGAGCTCAGCCTCCAACTCACATCACAGCAATCCTCCTGCCTCTGCCTTCCGAGTGCTGGGATTACAGGCGTGAGCCACCACGCCCAGCACTGTGGTATGTGGTACTGGTTGCTGCTGGGCGTTGAGTCTCCACACCCAGTATTGTTATGTGGTTACCGGGTATCGAGCCCAGGTCCTTGCGCTTGCAAGACAGGCGCCGCCGGAACCACTGAGCTAACTCCCCGGCCCCACAGAACATTCTTGTGTTAGAGTTTGCTTCACTTTCCTGTATAAAGAACACTTGACTTATGCACCTCAAGGATGTATCTTAGCAACAGCTGTGAAGGAAATGTGCTGAAAAACTTTCTCTGGGCTTGACTGAGAGAGCCACACGCCTAAGGTTAAAGTTTTAACATGTTCTCTAGAGTATTTTATATATAGTTGCATTGACTTTTTTCATAAATATGTATATGAATGAACCAAACATTTATTTGTGCATTTTTTAGCAAAATATTTGTTGGTATATTTTAGATATAGTGATGCTAACACTCACCATGCAGAACTTGTACCTGTGTGTGATATATCTTGCCCCCCACCCCACTCCCCTCAGAGAAGGAGGAGTGGAAGGAAAGAGAAGCAATTAGTCTTAGCTGGTGGTAGATTCTTTTAGTCTTAAAATACACAACCTCCCACCGTGACAGGAATGATAAGTATACTTTCTAAGGATATATAGCAGTTTGGCAAGCAGCATTAGGGTTATTTTTTTAAAGTTTCTTTTTTTTTTTAAGATTTTTTGAGACAGGGTCTTGCTTTGTGGTTCAGGTTGGCGCTGAGCTCAGCCTCAAACTCACATCACAACAATCCTCCTGCCTCTGCCTCCCGAGTGCTGGGATTACAGGCGTGAGCCACCATGCCCCGCACTGTGGTGTGTGGTATTGGTTGGTGCTGGGGTGAGTCTCCACGCCCAGTATGGTATGTGGTTACTGGGGATCAAACCCAGGTCCTTGCGCTTGCAAGACAGGCGCTGGAACCACTGAGCTAACTCCCTGGCCCTAGAAGTTGTTTTTAATAAAGTTCTGTTTCTATTTTTCTTTTTCTTTCTTTTCTTTTTTTTTTTTTTTTTTTTTTGTTGTTGTTGAGACAGGGTCTTGCTTTGTATTTCAGGCTGGTCCTGAACTCAGCAATCCTCCTGCCTCTGCCTCCTGAGTGCTGGGATTACAGGTGTGAGCCATCACGCCCAGCACTGTGCTATGAGGTACTGATTGCTGACTGGCGCG
Organism: Petromus typicus; assembly: GCA_004026965.1. NCBI lineage: Eukaryota > Metazoa > Chordata > Mammalia > Rodentia > Petromuridae > Petromus > Petromus typicus. Next base: position 49,647 of record PVIR01004534.1, read on the forward strand.
AGTCACCACTCCCAGCATTGTTGTATGTGGTTACTGGGATTGAACACAGGACCTTGTATTTGCAAGGCTCGCACCAGAACCACTGAGCTAAAGCCCCAACCCAAAGTTCTGTTTCTTATCCATTTGTACTTGTTAATTAAAAGTAAACCTGAAAAACATCACATTTCTATTTTGAAATAGAGTTCAAAGAAGGTGGCAAAGAAAGGTAATACCAGCAAAGAACCATGAAAAATGTTTTATTTTCCCCTGAACTGGGGAAACAAAACCAAGGTTGAAGTGAAAAATGGGCTGCTTCAGTTCTGGCTGAAAATAAAACGGAGACGCAGCCCTGCTGGCTTATGTCACAGCCCAGCAGCGAGGGCCCTCGGCCTGACTCTCCAGTGCCTGCCAGTCACTGGCTCTTTTCGCGTCCTCCCGAAGCGCAGGGGAGGCTCACGTGGGTAGTGGGAGGCTGCACAGCCTTCCGGTCTCCTCCTCCCTCCTGTCTCCAGTCCTTGTTTCTCACAGTGAGAAAATCTTTTTTTTTTTTTTTTAGGTTTTTGGAGATAGGGTTTCGCTTTGTGGTTCAGGCTGGCCCTGAGCTCAGCCTCCAACTCAGGTCACAGCAATCCACCTGCCTCTGCCTCCCGAGTGCTGGGATTACAGGCGTGAGCCACCACGCCCGGCACTGTGGTATGTGGTACTGGTTGCTGCTGGGTGTGGGTTTCCACACCCAGTATTGTTATGTGGTTACCGGGGAATCGAACCCAGGTCCTTGCGCTTGCAAGACAGGCGCCGGAACCACTGAGCTAACTCCCCAGCCCGAGAAAATCTTTTTTCAGAAACTCTTGGGAAGCTGCTGAGGAGCACTGGGGAGAGCTTCCTAACCAGGAACACGTGAACAGATCAAGCACATTACTTTCCACAGCTAATAATGTTGGGTTGGAAAAAACAGGATTCTGGGGGTGGAGAAGGGGGGTGCCACGTGTGCTGTCTAGCACCTGAAATGTTTGTTATTCTGTCTGTAGTAGAGAAGTCTTATTCTCGTATCCTGTTCTGGTGTTTATAGATCTCTTCCTACAATTTTTATGAGAAAGTTTTAAAGATAAAAACCCAACGTTAAACAATTGTGTAAAAGTAAAGAAAGTTAAAATGAACAAGTGTCCCTTGGTGCCACGTCTCCCTCTAGGAATGTCGTCCAGCCCTCACTGAGCAACTGAACAGCGCTTCCGCAGGGCGCTCCTGCCTTAAGCCCCAGGTTGAGCTCGATGGAAAACAAAAGATGTGGAAAAGGGAGACTGAGGTCCAGATAGTTAACTTGAGGGATGTGGCATGCAGAGGGCCCACAAGGACCTCCACAGGGTGTGACTGAGCCTGAGGATGTGCCCGGATGCCGCTGAAGAATAACCACCAGCAGAGCCTAGTGTGCGGCTGCGGATGGCGGAAAGGTTTGGGATCCTCAGTGGCAGTGATGGTGACACAATATTGTGAATGGATTTAGTGCCTCTGATTGGTATAAGGCATATTGGTGGCTGAGATGATGTCATAATGACTTATTTGTAAACTTTTTTTCTGGGCAAAAAAAATAAAAGCTCAAATGAGAAGTCTGAATCAGAAAGACAAATTCTAACAGTTGTGGTGTGAAGATCCCAACTCCAGTGAGGCTTGCCACACAGCACCCCATGCTGCCCTCCCCCTGCCCCAGGCTGTCATGTTATAATGGTTAGATCTCTCTCTGCTGAATTAAAGACCTTGAGGCCGAATGCTAGCCCTGTGGTAAACTGGACAGCTATGAGTGCCACTGCAGTCCAAACCTAGTAATTCCAGGGGATCGGCATAAGCACGCCACAGACAGGAGCCAGGGAGAAAAGGGAGAAGGCTGGAATATTTCTTCGCCTCACTTTGTTTCATCCAGAGAAGATAAAGAGGTATTCAGGAATTTCCCCAGCATCCAGTAGGAAGATAGTTAAGTATGCACAGTCTCTTACATTAACACTATTTGAAAAATTAAAATTAAGATTACTAGAAAAATGTTTTTTAGAGGTTTCAGAGGAAACTCATAAATTGATCCTTGATAATGTATACTGTAATTCCCTGTCTCAACTCCTCTATAGCATTTATAATATCATTTATCTCAGCATCTAGTACAGTACTTATGATAAAGTACTTGATAAAAATAATGTTGAGCTGTAAATAAATACTGCACACAGTGAGCTGGGCATGAAGCCACACACCTGTAACCTCAGCTCTCTGAGAAACTGAGGCAGGGCGATTACATGTTCAAACCCAGCCTGGGCAATGTATTGACTAGAATTTGTCTTGTTTGTCCGTTTTAAATTCTATGCAGAGTGGCTGTTAGCACAGGGTCGGTTTTATCCAGAGATAAACTTTCTGATAGGTGATAGGAGGTGGCCTTCTTCCTCTTGGCCATCATAGCAGTTTTTTGTGCTCCTCTCTGGACGCATCCAGCAGCACAGGCTAAAGGGGACTGTCATGATGCAGAGACTCAGCAAGCCACCAGCTTCTGACCAAGTAGCCTAGAATTGTTCTGATTATCAAAAAAATTAACAGGTATGAAGGTGGATGGATGCCCATGTCTGAGAGACTTCCACAAAGAAGAGCCTGAGGACAAGGTCGCCCCTCACAAGCAAGCCAGGAAAAAAGCACGCGGCCACGGAGCTTGCATCAAATGTGAATGACGCTATTCCAAATGAAAACACGTCCGTGCTACGGGCCACAGGCCCATTTGTCTTCCTGTCTGCACCAGTGTGGTCACTGAACTTGAAAAAGCCTCAGTGGCTTGGGGAAGGTCACCTTATCCCCAGGCAGGGTCTAAGGAGCTCCTCTAGAGAGGAAGTGGGAACCTCAACTTGCTGTCCCTGTGCAGTAGACAGTAGGTTCCCCGTCCTGTGTCACAGAAGGATAATTTTACAGCGTCAGAGATATAAACAGGTGTATTCAGTAAAATGAAGTTCACACTCAGGAAAAATCAAGAGGAGGCCTCCAAGAGACAGCAGCCAGGGGCCAGGGGCCCTCTTTTAAGAAAATCACAGTACACACCAAGTCAGAGTACTTGCTTCTGTTCCCTTTTGGTTTTGTGATCTGTGCCATCCCTTTCACACTCTCATACAAATGGTCCGGGACACTGACTTTCACCTGGGCCTGTGCTGCCCCCAAGAGACATCTGGCCATGTTTGCAGACAGCTTTGGTTGCCACAGTGGTAGGACATACATCTGCTGTCTAATGGGCACACAGGACAGCCATCTCGGGTGCCTGTGACTTTCCCGTTTTCAGGTTATATTCCTGAAAACTGTAAACTTTTTTTCTGTGTCCCAAAATTCAAAAAATTTTGAAAGTCTGTGTCCCACAAAAACTACAGTCCCGGGTTTGCTGGGAACACTGGGTTCCAGATGTCTGGCCCCACAGGTCAAAACTCTGCTTTAGAAGAGGAAGATCATTAACCTCACTTCTCACCAACTCCTTTCTCTTCAATATGACCTTTAATTTTTGTCATCCCTTCTACTGAAACAGTTTTCTTGAAAGCCAGTGATTACCTATTGAAAATCCAGTCTCCTCTTTCCTCCTTCAATCTTTTTTTTTTTTTTTTGAAACAGGGTCTTACTTTGTAGTTCAGGCTGACTTGAAATTCACTGTCTAGCCCAGGCTAGCCTCAAACTCATAGCAATCTTCCTGTGTCTGCCTCCTGAGTGCTGAGATTACAGTGTGTGAGCCACCATGCCTGGTATTGTGGTATGTGGTGCCAGGGATCGAATTCAGGACCTTGAGCTTGTGAGAGAGATGCCAGAACCACTGAGCTAAATCCCCGGCCCTCCTATAACCTTTTTGATTCTTTCAAGCATTTGACACTATTGACACCTTTCTTTTCTTTTTCTCTGGTGGGGATCAAACCCAGGATACTACTGAGCTACATCATTAGTCTTCCCTTTTGTCTCCTGGGGGCCCAGGCTGGCCTGGAATCCCTGGGGTTTAAGTGTCCTGCTTCAGACCCCAAATACTTAGGTCAGTAATCCAAGGTTAACAATCTGGCATTGCTATTCATTTTGAAACCATGGTTGTTTTATATTTGTAATCCGCCGTCATCAATACGTATTCTTCACTCTTGGGGGTTTCTGTTCTCTCTTAAACTTAGTCTCTTACTTAAGTGTCATATGGCTCTCTTCTTTGCTAAAGAATTCCACTCTTTAGATTTTGTTTTAGGTATTTATTTATTCATTCATTTATTTACTTACTGAGACAAGGTCTCACCTTTTTTGTAGTTCAGGCTGGCCCTGAACTCACTGTGTAGCCCCGGCCAGGCTTCAACTCACAGCAATCCTCCTGCCTCTGCCTCTGAGTGCTGGGATTACAGATGTGAGCCACCACATCCAGCACTGTGGTATGTGGTTACCAGGGATTGAACTCTGGACTTTGCACTTGCCAGGCAGATGCTATAACCACTGAGCTAAATTCCTGGCCCTATGTTTTTTGTTTTGTTGAGACGGGATCTCGTTTTGTAGCTCAGGGTGGCCCTGAACTCACTATTGTAGCCCAGGCTATCCTCGAACTCGCAGCGGTTCTTCTGCCTCTGCCTCTGGAGTGCTGGGATTACAGGTATGAGTCTCCATGTACAGCATTGTGATATGTGCCATCCCAGTGAACTTGGGACCTTGCACTTGCCAGGCAGGTGTAAAACCACTGAGCTGGGCCTTAGATTTTTAATCTTATCTTCGTTAGTTGATTTTCAAATCTCTCTTCTGAGTCCTCATCTTTCCAATTGATAGAGGGTTCTCATGGACATCTTGAAGAATCTAAAGCACAACCTAAGTAATACCAAGTTCAGAACATTTAATATGTTGACTAAGAGAAGAGAAAATGTGGCCTCGCTTACATTTCCTTATTTTCTACTTTGACTTAATGTAAGCCTTAAACTTTATCAGAGTAGGCCAGTCCTCTGTGCCTTGTGCTTTCATTGGTACATGGTTGTACGCCATCTGTTATTAGTGAGAAACATTGCTGCCTTTCAAGCTGCAAGTCTTCCTAATCATCCCACTCAGGAAGGCGTGAAATGGTGAAAATACTAGATGTCAGAAGACCTCTCACTGTCACTTTACTTGCTTTTAGGCTTGATGATTACCTGAGCTTTCAGGAACTCTCTATTTTGAATAAGTGAATGGATAATAATCTCATTTTTCTCTCTGGGGAGGCTACCATGAAACTTTTGAAGTATGTGAACCACTATATGTGTAAACACACACACTGACTTTCTGAATTCTGATGGACTTTTTGCCTTTCAGGTGGACACTTACTATCTTTTGCTTGTAGTGACAGACACTGTAGGCTTCCTGAAAGTAGAGGCCATAACACAAACCTTTTTCTCTTCTGTAGTTTCTGCCATTGTATAGGCTGCATTAATGTATTTTGTGTAAAAACTGATAAAAGAATAACAGTTCCACTTTCTCAATTTGTCTTTGTAACAATTATTGAGACTTACTAATTGCAAACCTTTCATACCATATTAACTACCCATCCTTTTCTTGATTCCCACTTCAGGTGATGTTTTTCCTGTGCAAATGAATCTGATAGCTCAATCTCAGTTTGTACCCTTGGCTGAAGTTCTGTGCTGTGCTATATCCGATATGAACGCGGCTCGGATTGTTGTAACACAAGAAACACTTCTGGAGCACTTAAAGAAACATTATCCAGGTAGAGTAATAAGTTCATAGTTCATTACATATTTGGTTTCTGTTTATTATAATCTTCAACATAAATAAATTGGGCGATAACCTTTTTTTTTTTTTTCCATTGAGTATATTATATCAGAACCCTGCTGGAAAAGGTCTTGCATTTCCAGATGAACATTTTCAAAAGTAAATGCTATGGCAGTAAATAAATCAGGTTCTTTAGAAAGCAGAGAAAGGAAAAGGAAATGTTCTTCTCCCACTTTCCATTTTTCCATTCCTACTTCTCAGCTGCTGTTGCCTGTAGTTTGTACGCACCCTTTCATAAATCATATTACCGTATATAACACACGCAATATCTTTTTTTGTGCTTTTAGGGATTGAGTCCAGCGCCTTTGCATGGAGCTGCACACCCAGCTCTTTTTTAATTTTTATGGTGAAGTCAGTGCTTGCTGAGTTGCCCAGGCTGGGATCCAATTTGTGGTCCTCTGTCTCAGCCTCCCAGAGCTAGTATTACAGGTGTGTGCTACCATGCCCACTCTAAATGTTTATGACATAAATATTATATCCATAAATATTTATATCTATAAATATCATATCCATTCTGTATGCTTTACTTTCTTGTAAAAATCAAAGTCATGACACTGATTTATTAAAATTCTCCTGTTTTCTTGGCAGAAATTCTTTCCTTAAAATTAAAAACAAATTTTTAAAAACTTTTATCTGAGGCAAAAGCTCTACCACTGAGCCATATCCCCAACCCACAAATTTAAAGTAGATTTGTATTTGCATGAATTTGGATTTTTTCCTGCTCTGTTTAACCATTTGTCCCGTGTCTTTATGGGAACCAATTTATATTGGCGTTATTCAGTTATGAATAATGTTTATGCTTCTTTGGCATTTTAGTTACTGTATTAATTGCATTATAGTTAGCTCTAGATTTGTTGACAAATGTATGGTATTTTTTGAGACAAGGTCTTGCTATGTAACACGGGGTGGCCTTTAACTCGAAGTGACCTTCCTGCCCCACCCTCCCAAGGGCTAGCCTCACAGGCACATGCCACCATACTGGGCTATTTCTGAGGTACTAAGGTCACTTCTTAAAACGTTTATTCAGATTTTAACAGAATAAAGTACTTGTTTATTTTAGGCATTGCACTTCCTTCTCAAGATATACTCTACACCACTCTGGGAACTCTGATTAGAGAAAGGAAAATTTATCACACAGGAGAAGGATACTTCATTGTGACGCCTCAGACTTACTTCATTACAAATCCAACTGCCCAGGAAAAGAAGACAGCCCTTCTGTCAGATGCAGGCCCCCCAGGGCCCACTTCTGTGACCTATCTGGTGAGCATGGACCACTGTGGAGAGTTGTCCAAAGAGAATGTGGTCCCCATTTCCCATTGTCAGTCCTGCCGCTGTTTCCCTGACTTGTGCCCTCAGGATGTGGAAGAGACATCACCTGCTGCAGGAATGACTAGGAAAGGCCAAAAAGGGCTCGGGGAATCCACATCTTTGATTCAGAATCGGGCAGTCTCAACATCTGAGGAAAACCACATCTGTGAGAGCCCCAAAACTTTACCATACACAAAAGACAAAGAAAAAGGCAAAAAGTTTGGTTTTAGCATCTTGTGGCGTAGCATTTCTAGAAAGGAAAAGCCCAGAACCGAGCATAGCAGTTTCTCTGCCCAGTTTCCACCTGAGGAATGGCCTGTCCGAGATGAAGATGATTTGGACAACATCCCCCGAGACATTGAGCATGAGATCATCAAAAGAATTAACCCCATTCTGACTGTTGACAACTTAATCAAACATACTGTCCTCATGCAAAAATATGAAGCACAGAGGAAATATAATAGTCAGGGTACTTCTACTGATATGCTGACAGTCAGGCCTAACAATCCTTCCAAAGAGGGAGTTAAGAAAAAGCAGGGCAGGTCCACCAAGCGTTGCAGGCGGGGCCTTTCTCACAGGGAAAAACCCAAAACCTGGAGTCCAGGGAATGAGCTTCAGCCGGGAAGCGTTGTGCCGCAGAAACCTCCCAAGCTCCCTGCTACCCTGCCTGTTCCTCAAGTTAAAAGCGCCAATGAAACAGAAACTCATACATGGCCTCAGGAGAATCCAGGAATGCTGGGCTCCCAGTTGATTTACAAGAAGCGAATCAGTAATCCGTTCCAGGGCTTGTCTGTCCGAGGGAGTGCAGTAACCAAAGGGCACAGCGTTCAGAAGAGAAGCCATCTGATACCTAGTCTGACGGCGGGGTGGAAGGAAAAGCCTTTCCAGAGGCCAGCTTCTTCAGAGCCCCTAAGACTTTTCGACACTCAAGTTCAGCAGCCATACACCGAGCAATGTCATGATAAGCTGGAAGCAGAACCCGTTTATAGGGCCAGCTCTTCTGTTCAGCCTGCCAGTGATGACTTCAGAGACGGCCTCTTAAATTACCCTCAAAGTGGTAATTTGCAGAGAGACAACCAGGGCTATTCCTTTAGGGAAAGCATATTGAGGGGTGAGGTGTACAGTGCAGAAGACAAGGTAACCCCTGAAGTCACAAAGAGGAGTTCCTCTCACTTTGACCAACTAGTGGAAATTAAAGAAACACAGGATATACTGCCATTGCACCGTTCCTCCTCTGGAGACCCATCCTCTGCTTGTAGATTAGTCGATAAAACAATACACCAGTTTCAGAACCTTGGTCTGCTAGATCACCCAGTTAGTGTGAACCATTTGAGACAACCTGAGAGAAAGCAAGACAGAAATTCAGAAGAATTAGTAAGAGAGACATTTGTCCAGGAGGCAGAGACTTCAAGTCTAGAAAATGAAGGGCTTTCTGACCAGGCTTTGTATCAGGATGAGGCGGAAGACGATGATGGGGCCTGCAGCTCGTTGTATTTAGAGGATGACGACTTTTCTGAGAATGATGACTTATGTCAAAGGCAGCCTAGCCACATCCCATATTCCTTTGCAGGTGGAAGCAACTGTAGTCATTTAGGAAAACTAAAAGTGATTGAGGGGTTTCAGACTGAATGTAACAGCAAATTGAGCTGGCTTGGGCCACCAGTGCTGAAAAGAAATGAATGTTGTGAGCCTGTTGCGTTGCTCACGAACCCAGATGAAAGCCGAAAACCAAATCTCTCTGCTGAAAGCTGTGGCCTAAGTTCAGGCCAGTTTGGTTTTGACTGTGAAGAACCCAGTGCTGCTCCACGTGTACAGGCCTCGGCACCTTCCGGCGGAAGTTTATTTGATTACTGTGGTGCACAGGAACCCAGTTTGGAGGCTGAAGTCCCTCCTCTTGTTGATGACACAGAAAAGACACCCAGTAGCTGGAATCAGGGTCCTCAGAGGCAGAAAATGAGAAAATATTTCACGCAGAAGGTAGAACATTTCAATGCTTCACGTATGCCGGTGTTGGCGCAGGAGATTCTGCACGAACACGGTCACTTGGAAGGAACAGAAAGTCACAGCATGGTGGGAGACAGTGGGATAGACTCTCCGCGGTAAGTGCACATGAAAGTGTTGGCTTAGCTACTATCCCACGAGAGTTATTAAAATCAAGTGATTACTGAGTGCCCTAGTGAGAGACTCCTGAGTGAATGGTTATACCGACACAATTCTGCCGGCCTTCAGTGAGCTGTAGAAAGTTACAGTGAGATCTCACATAGGAGAACAGAGATCATTTTTTAGTTCATGCTCATTAATTCTTCAGAAGGGTTTCTCTGTGGCATTTTTACAGGCATATACCATAATGTGATCATCCTCACCCGTTACCCCCCGACACTGTTTCTCCTGAGTTCATTTTTCATGTGAACCAAATTTTCCTGGTTCAGTACTAATATGGTAAAGCTTGCCTTATTTCTAAGTGTAGAGAGGAATTGCTGTAAGTCAAGCACTTAAGAATTTAGGGTTAGAAGCTTTTCACTTGTATTCCTGGGTCTATACCAATTGAGGGATGTGACTTGCCATCAATATTTTCCGCTCCAATTTGTTTACCTAAAGATGTTCAGGTTACAAAAGTAATATGATCATAACAGAACATTTATGGAGTACTGAGGGCTGGGATATAGCTGAGTGGTATGGCACATACGTAGTTATGTGCAAAATGTTCAGTCTATCAATACGCAACGCTAAAACCCAAAGTACCAAAAGTACATTGAGAGGGAGAGCCAAGGCACCACGTACCACTGGAGGTTTGCCAAGAGGTTTTTATCCCTCCTGTAAAGAAGACCAGCTTTGAAGCAGCCGCAGAGGATGGACCTTCACTCTTCATCTCTCCTTAATGAAGGAGGGTGACATGGGGGAGGAGACACAAAGAAGCACCATTCCACTTTTATTTTCCCTTTCTGGCTGGAGGGGTACCGTGTAGTTAGCAGCCGTCTGCCTCTCCCCTAGTTTCCCCTTCCCCAATAGACTGGACAGTTTGCTTCAGTGTCCTTCCTGGCTATCAACTCACCACTGTCTAGCACGAGTGCACCTGGACAGGTAGCACAGTGCCCCTCCCCCATGCCCACTGCCTCAGACTGGACTGTTGGGTTCAGGGCACCCTGGAGTGGCTAAGGTCAGGAAGAGAGGTATCTGGGCCCTATTTACGCGCCAAGCACTCACACCAAGTCTTCCAGAAGGTTCCCTGATTTCAGGCCACAATGAAACAAGCTTGAGGGCTGCAATATAAGCAGCAATTCCAGGGCACTTTTTGGATTTTAGTCCAGGAGGGCTTCTTCCTGGGCCTGAGCCTACTATGGTACAGCACCGGCCCTGTTAAAATAAAGACTTGCTGGTGTTCCTGTAGGGGAAAAAAAGTATTTCCTTTTTTTCTGGCTTTTTTGAGATGGGATCTAGGTATGTGTTCTAGGATGCCCTTGAACTCACTGTGTAGCCCAGATCAGCCTCAAAATGGTGGTAATCCTCCTGCTTCAGCCTCCCTGGATTACACCTGGGATTATAAATGAATGCTCCCACTACTGGCTTTCAGAAAGTATTTTAAACACCTATAATTATTGTTTTGTTTTTTCGAAATTCTTTCATATTTGATGCATTTGTAACATTTATGTCTAAATATAGAGATCTATATTTTTTTTCTTGTTTTGAGACAGGGTCTCGCTATATAGTTCAGACTGGCTTTGAGCTCTCTACGTAGCCCAGGCCAGCCTTAAGAGCCAGCAGTTCTCTTGCCTCTGCCTCCGGAGTGCTGGGATCACAGGTGTACACACCGGCACACCCAGCCGGATTGTATTTCCTACGTTGCTTTATTTTCTGTGCTGGGGATCAAACCCAAGGCCTTGTGTATGCTAGGTGAGCATTCTACCACTGAATTACATCCCTAGTCCTAAATATAAGTCTTTCTAACAGCAAATTGTACACAGCCACAATTTTCTCTCAACTAAGCACAGAGTCTTCCTCTGTTGACCAGACTGGCCTCAAGTCTCAGTCCTCTAGTTTCAGCTTCTCAAGTAGCTGCAGGTACCTGGCTTCATCTAAGCATATCATGGATAACCTGAGATGAATACTTATTGACTGAAACTCTTTTTTGTTTTGGTTGAGATGCTAGGGACTGAACCGAGCCCTGGCATATGGTAGACAAATGCTCTGCCACTGGGCTACTACCTTTCCTGCCCCTACTGTTAGTTCTTTATTGGACAAATATGCAAATAATCGTGTACACTAACAAGCCCTGAGATCCCTTTATCTATGGCAAAACCAATTAAACCAGTCAAACAGATTAGGGAAATTGCTCCTGGACATGCATTTGAAAATTCTGATTTATAAAATATTGAGAAATTTAGTTTTTAAAAAATTCTTTATGCTGTCATTTTCTAGAAGTTTAGAATAAAGGGGAGAGAAGATAACATCTGAACACACTCTGTGCCCTGTTACAAGGACCAGGGAACAGAGATGAACAAGATATTGTTGGTTTCATAGGAAGCTCATCACTTAGTTTTGTCCACGAGACAAACAGATTAAACTTGAGAACAAAACATAAATTCAAATTTGTCTTGTCAAAAAGATGTCGAATTAAGGATGATAGCCTATGTGAAGAAAGTCTTAGCAGACAACATATTTCTGAGGCATATTAATATAGCAGACAATTGATAGAAGCGAGATAGGAAGGGGGGAAATGTCAAAAACAAAAATAACATTTAGGCTAGGGAAGATGTTCAGTGGTAGAGTGTGTGCTTATGCAAGCACCAAGACCCTGGGTTCAATCCCTAGCACCAGAAATAAGCAAACCAGCAAAGAAACCAGTGTAATTCGGCTGAAACAGCATGTATGTCAGAAAAGGAACATCGCCTACAGCTCCTACAGAAACACTGTTTACACGAAGAGGAGTAGTTGGTTCTTTCCGTGCATATGAAGTCTCAAAAACAATAAATTACAGGAAGTTAAAAGAGCTGGGGATTTAGCTCAAGTGGTGCTACACTTATCATGGAAGCACAAGGGCTGGAGTTCGATCCCCAGTACCGCGAAGTTAGAGACAGTGGCCACTTCAGTAGAAAACTGCCAGAGAGATACTTACTCTGAGAAGAGCAGCTGTTAATAACTGAGGTGCTGCTGTAAAGCCTTTAAAAGTAAAACGCTTTAACACTTTAGACTTTTAGAAGTTATACTGTTATTTAATGTACTGCTTCAAAGTAATAAATGAAATTTAATGCCATGCTTAAAATTCCAGGTCCTTTTTGAAGGAAATCATTTTGTTATTTTTATTCTCTTTAGGACACAGAGCCTTGCATCTAATAATTCGGTCATTTTGAATGGACTTAAAAGAAGACAAAACTTTCCGCAGAACTTTGAAGGCACAAAGGACAATCAGACACTCACATCTAATTCCTTACTGCAGCTAACTCCAGTCATAAATGTGTAGTGTTCTTTTGGGAAGTCTTTTTTAAATGTATAGCAGAATCTCTTAATGATATGAATATGAAAGAGTCCTCTGAATCCAAACATGCATGCTTTTAATCTCATTACATATTTTGTTATAATTCCTGGCTTTTTCCTTTTTCCTTTTCTTTTTTGATATTTAAAAGCAATTTTTAGTATATTTGACAAGGAATTTATTGGAAATATATAGATTTTTTAAAAGCATGAAATATTTGGTCCTTTTCCAATTAAATGTCATTCATTTTCATTCATGAATTCCTCTATTACAAAAGATACTGATTTACTATCCTGTAGTAAATTTAGTTATGCTAAGTTATGCCAAGTGAATCTTGCTAGATTTCAGCATAAAAACCAGAAAGTATATGTTTTAGGGTAGCACAGATACTTTGTAATGAAAGTCTTTTATCATTAGCAAAAAGAACTTATGTTATGTATTGGTTACTTTGCAGCAATAATTCCTTTCACCCAATCATTGCTGGCCAAGATCTTCCTTAACCAGCTTGAACATGGACAGGTGTCTCCAAGTAGAACTGACTAGCAGCGTCCAAAGCTTCTGTGGCGTAGACATTTGGTTCCTCCCTACGTTTAGCAAGTCAAGAAGGGGTCACATGGTAGAGACAGAAGGGAAGCAGAATGGTTGATGAATGGCTTGTGGTGATGGGAGTTCTGAACTATAGACTTAGGGAAAAAGTGGAAAATAGCTGCCGGAAGTTAAGCACCTCACCCACATTTGAATTCATTTCTGTTCATAGACCTGACTAGCTTCACCAGAATCTTTGCTAGGAGGCTGTTTTCAGATGAAGAGCTGTTCTCTTCTTGGGTTTAGTTGGCTTTATTTTTTTGTGTTTTTTGAGACAGAGTCTCACTGTGTAGTTCAGGCTGGCCTCCAATTCACTATGTAGCCCAGGGCTGGCCTCAGACTCATAGTGATCTTGCTGCCTTGGTCTCTCAAGTGCTGAGATTACAGGCATGCGCCACCACACCCACTTTATTTCTCTTTTGGAGAGGGGAGTACCAGGATCAAACTCAACACCTTGTGCTTGCGAGGCAGGTGCAGAAACCACTGAGCTAAATCTCTAGCTTAGCTGGCTTTAGAGAGCAATCTAGTTATAAGGAAGAAGATATATTTTCTAAGAGCATTCTAAGGACTGTGCAAACCTTAGATCTCAGAAGATAACTGAGCGACTGGACAGTGCCTCTTTCTGGCTCTCGCTGTCCATCAGCAGAGCCCAGGACAGGGGTCGCTGCATGAATGTGGAACAAGGGAGAGAGAGTCATGGCTGTTTTGGAGCAGCAGCCACGTCACTTGCTTCTGACAGGTTCTGGGCCGTGGCCAGCCCAAGACAAGCCATGGTAAGGGCCAGGGTTTTAGCTTAGTGGTACTGTTGTAGGTAGGTGAGACATCTCGTCGACAGATAGGCTGGCCTTCCAAAAGCCATGTGGAGGACAGTCGAAGAGCCAACAGTGAGGACAATCAAGAGACATTCACTTAAGCCCAACATTACAAAATGAGAGAACCTAGCACAACCATGCAGGATAAATGCCAGTGATGGATATTCTAAGTAGGTATCAGTCACTTGGGTGAGGGTCAGTGCCTCCACCTCTCCCAGGAAAGATCTCTGACTGAAAATCCCAGTATACTTGCTATGTGACTTGCTTTCCCACTGGATCCCCCTTTAATCAATATTACATAAGTGACTGTACTTGCAGTGTTACTGGTTGACTAAAGTTTTGTTCCACTTTGAACCTGGCTCACGTCATGGCTTCACTCCATAAATATCCCCTGGGAAATAGGGTCTCCAGGTCACCCCTTTTTAGGAACTCTGTCTGTCTCTCTCAGGCAGAAGTTTTCTTGCTCAATTAAACTTTTCCTACTCTTAACCTCTGCTCTTCAGTCTTAGAGAACATGATCTCATGTTTCGACTATCTAGCAGGTTGGGAGTTAGAATAGTTCCCTTTTTGGAGGTATTACTTATTCCCCTGTATCAGTACCATGCCTACCTTACAAGCACAAGGGCCCAAGTTTGATCCCCGGCACCACCAGACAAACAAGACCAGCCATGGTACAAGGACATTTGGAGCCCTCCTCAAAGTGTCAACAGGATAATCTGTGTGGAAAGGATTTGTCAGGCAAGAAGGGATGGAGGCTTTTCCACATGGAGTTGGCACCAACGAATGGAAGTTAGGACAAAGATGGAAATTAGTGGTATTGGGGATTGAACTCATGACCTTGTTCTTGCAAGTCAGGTGCAGTGCCACTGAGCTAAATCACGGGACCAAAGATTAAAATTTGTAGGAGGAGTTTCCTACTACACAAAACTATATGAAGATAAAGGAGGCAGCTTTGTAAAATAATGAATTCTTCATTATTTAGATGCAGAAAAGCTTAGTAAGTCCCTTGACGCTGTGTTGCAGAATTTTTCACTAGTGTAACAAGCAAACTAGATTTTTTTTCCCCTCAGTACTGGGGAATGAACTTGACATCTTTGCACTGAGCCACACAACACCACAAACTACTTTTAAGTTTTTAAAAATTGGAGACAGTTTTGCTGACTTTTCACAGGCTGGTTTTAAAGTTGCAACTCTCTTGCCACAGCCTCTCAGAATGCTGGGATTACAGGCGTGAGCCACCACACCCAACTCAAGATGATTTGGAACAACCATTAGAAGCCTAAAATTGTATGCTTAAAAAGATCAGTGAGGAGCTTGTGAAATACTGAATTCATTCAAGGTTCCTGAATATTGCTTCCGATGATACATTTTTGCATTGATTTCTGCCATTCTTTGGAAGAGGAGTACCAACAGCTTGTGTTTCATCTTTAATTTTTAGACCAAGATGAATTTCTTAGTACACCCAGGAATCCAAAGTCTTTTGTGACTGGCCACATCTGGGTACCAATATCTACTTTAAAAACTTTTGTCACTGGATGCATTGACACTGTAACTTGATATATGACATCACCTCTATTATGACACTAATACATTCCTCCCCACTGTTTCGAGTTCAAAACCTTATACTTGCCAGGCAGGCTGAGTGCCACTGAGCTAAATCCCTGTGCCAACATTCTCCTTTTATAACAGTCATATCACAGATAATAAAGATGGAAATGCCTTATTAAATTGTTTTAGAGATGATTTTTCCTTTCCTTTTCTTTTTTTTTTTGAAACAAGAATTCACTTTATATTTCAGGTGGGTCCTGAACTCACTGTATAGCCCAGGCTAGTCTTGAATTCATAGCAATCCTCCTGCCTCTGCTTCCCAAGTGTTGGGATTACAGGCATGAGCCACCACGCCCGCACTATGGTATGTGGAGTATGGGATCGAACTCAGGACCTTATACTTGCTAGGCAGACACTAGAGCCACTGAGCTAAATCTCCAGCCTAGTAATTTTTTTTTTTAATACAGGGTATGAGTTTTTACTTTTCTTCCAGTGGTTGAATTTACACAGCTCAGTAATGCAACACAATGCCCTGCTGGTACGATGTGATTAAAAACTACATGTGTATGTTATTCATAGATTCAAAGTGTGGCCATCAGTTATGACTGAATGCCATTACGGAGACGAAAACTTTCAAAATGTCATGTTCACAAGGGAAAACAGTGGCTAGAGCCTGTAGAAGTGAATGATTGGTGAGCTGCGCAAGGTGGCCAGCACTTGGGAAGCAACGGCAGGAACATCTTTTGAGTTCAAGGCCAGCCTGGGGGATACTCAATGCGGTCCAGTTCCCTCTTCCCCACAAAAAAGTGGACAGTTGGGAACCACTGTATTTTGAAAACTGTCTCTAGTATGCGAGAAGGCTTTCGGGCAAGAATGAAGATAGGACATTGCCTAATGGAGGTGGTATCAAAGACAACTCCACACTACTTTTCTAGCCTCACCCATTTCCCTTTTGAAATGTCAGAATTTCTCCTTTGGCATAAGTGGCTTTCAAACTTTTCTACAGTAAGGGTGCCCTCTTCAGGGGGAACTGATGTACCTCTGAAACCCTTTCTTCCATAAGCAAGTCAAAACAAAGTACGTGATTAAAGAAACAAGGGTACCTCCCTGGGAAGGATATTTTAAAACGCTACGGTGATCTGAATTAGGAGCTAGCGCCATACATACATATATACATATCCAATGCTTCCTTCCCCATCTTGTCAAAACGAGCTGGGTTTTTAGTGCTGTTGTATTACTGATCCTTTCTGTCCCTCACCCTATCTGTTCTCCCTTTGCTAACACAGATTTTCAAGCTGTTTTGGCCAGAGTCAAATGGCTAGCAGTAAAAGAGAAATCCTCTTTCCCCTCACTCTTTTATTTTCTTCCTGCTTCTCTTGTTTTTTCAGTAATTCCCTGTTCCCAATGTCTCTTGATAAATTTGTAACTGCTCTTAAGCTGCTTCTATGTCAGTCTTTTTGAAATGATGGTTCAGTTTCTTTTATTATGTAAGTTTGACAAGCACATGTAAATCACCATATTAAATGGTTGTTTTTACTTACTAATTTTAAAACTATGGAGTACAATAAAAAAAAAATCCAGCCTTGTAGGCTGTTTTGTTTTGTGGTCCTAGGGCTCAAACTCTGGGCCTTGTGTATATCAGACAAGCACTTCACCACTGGCAATACATCCCCAGCTGTAGCCCTATAGTTTTTGAAATACAAGCAGAGAAAAAATTTGAAAATAAGCAGAGAAGTTAGAGATAGTCATCTTGTTTTAAGGTCACAAGAATTTATTTTAATAAGCTAAGGCTAAATGCAAAGGAAATCCTTATACAACCTTGAAACAGTAAATAAAGCATTCACATTTTGTAAAGAAAATTTTATCTTATTCTGTAATGTTCTAATAGCATTCTACTTGGATGCTAGGAATGTAGCTCATTGACAGACCCTTTGTCTAGCATGCACGAGTTTCTGGGTGATCCCTAGCACTGAAAAAAACACTGTATTTTGGAGCCCAGGCCCATGTTTTGCGACTACTTCCAGTAAGGAGGCTGAGACTGCGTGAGCCCGCGAGTTCAGGAATACATTTTGAACTGTGCATTTAATTCATCTGCCACTGTGACTCCTTTTTTGCTTTTTTTTTGTACTGGGGGTCGAACTTGGGGCTTTGTACTCTCAAGGAAGGCACTAGAACCACTGAGCTAAATCCCTGGCTCTTTTCTTATAAAATATCATTGGAGATTTTTTTCAATTAAAAAAAGCTACGTCTTCTCATGGTTTTTGACTAAGGGAAGATGATATCCACTGAGAACAGTGTGGGACCTGTACTGCACCCAGATATTTTCCAGTGGAGCCACTCTGTGGTGAAGTTATCCGTGTAGCTTTACACTCAGCCTTTCTCCCTGGCACAGACAGCAGCCAGAGACTTGGTAACAGCTTCAGGCTCAGCAAACATTATGGGACAGTATTCTGAAACTCAGAAGGTTTCCTGGGAAACGGCGAACAGTCACGCCTTTTCAGACTTGCTGTTAGGAGCTCTCACATACAATTGATTGTATATGACTTTTAAGGAGCTAAAACTTTTATTTCCGCCCACGTGACCTTTGACCACAAAATATTAATGTCTCTTCCTTTTATCCTATTTTACATGTGGCATCCTTAGCCTGTTGGACATTATCATACTCTACTGTGGGACTACCAAACGTCACCATGGCAGGCTTGGGAACTGATATAAAGGAGCAGGACACATGAATTTAGAAAAACACAGATTTAGACACGCATAACCATTCTTATGCTCTGGGGAGAAAGATGCCTTTTCCCACCACCATTAGCTGAGATTCCTGTGTCCAGGGTTCAATCGACAACGTTAGATCTAAACATAAATTCCTAGATTGCAGAGTCCAAAAATATGCAGAACTGAAGCGATCGCTAAGTTATACTTCTGGTTTCAGTTCCGCAGGACCAACCCCGAATTCCACCATGTAGCAGCTGATAATGTTGCTAACTAAGAGTCAAGTTTATGGGAATTGTTGGGAGCACCCTGCGCCTATATCGTTTCCTTTTTTTGGTCTCTACTTCGAGAAGTTCTGTAGCAGCTGAGCAGAGAACTGTTACCAGGTTGAAGAGCTCGTAGAGATGCACAAATGGCCTCGAAAAGAAAGTCAACTACTTAGTACTGATGTACGTTGTACAAGCTACCCCTTGAAAACTTTCGGTTTTCTATAGGGTGGTGATTCAGGCGACAGTTAATTCTCAATGGTAAAATATTTCTATTCCATGTAAATACATAATCTGTCAAAGGTTTGTTTTCCCTCTAGCGAAACGAACTGTTGAGATCCACCCCACCCCAACTCATTTGGTTTCAAGAGAACATCTTCCTCCACACATTTCACAAAATTTAAAGCTTTCAAACCCGGCGGAGCGCTCAGCAGGCAGAGGCAGGAGGACTGCTGCGAATTTAAGACCAGGTTACAAAGCAATATCCTGGCCTCAAAAAAGGAAAAAGATAGCTTTCAGGTTGGCGCTGATTCAAAAAGATTAAGTTCTTCATTCCGATCTGTGCCATTAACTGTGTGGCTTCAGACAAGCAAATTCCTTTCGCGGGTGGGTTTAGTTTCCTATATGTCAAATGGGGAGCGTGAAGAGAAATAAACCATATCTAACTCAGCACCTAAAACCTAAATCTTTGGGTACTGACGAGCGTCCCGCCCTCGCATCCGCTCCAACTCTCTACCCTCCGAAGCCCCTCAGCTCCAACAACTGGACGCAGACCTCCAGTTTAACTGTTGGACGTTAACGTCTGCCCCCTCAGTGGGCGGGGTGAAGGCTGCAGCTTCCGGCGACGAATGGCAAGGCTGCGCGTGGCGCTCTCCGCCCACCGTGGCACGGGCGTGCACAGGCGCGCGCGCCGCTCGCCCCAGCCCCTCTCCCTGCAGTTGAGGAGCTTCCCACTCCGGCTGTGCATGCTGGGAAGCCCCGAAGCGTCTTCAGAATGCAGAGAACAGTTCGGTGTGGGGGAGGGGGAAACGAATCATTATGCTAATAGTGCGCACAACGTTTGTGGAGATTGGTCAAGTATTTACTCTAGAAGCCAATCGTTTTAAGGACAAAGGCGGGCCAGTCGACACCTCTCACATTCATTGGCTAGAAGGTCGCGACTCAAGGAAAGAGTTTAAACCTTTAAGAATATCCGGGATTATTTTCCCTCCCCGCCGGGCGTTGCGTGTCTCGGAAGTGACGCACAGCCCTGGCCGGGCGGCCGCCCTGCCCCCGCTTCCTTTCACGCTGTCGCTGCCCTGTAGGTGGTTGTGGCTGCAGTGCCGGGAGAGAGGTGGCGGCGGCCAGTAATGCCTGGGAAACTCCTCTGGGGGGACATTATGGAGCTGGAAGCACCCTTGGAAGAGTCTGAGAGCCAGAGGAAGGAGCGGCAAAAGGTGCGCTGAGGTTGGGCCGCGCCTCCTTTTGGGCTGCGCCGGCTTGGGCGGGGAGGAGAACCGGCCGTGATGGTGGCCTGTCAGGACCCGGCCAGTGCATCGGTGGACCTCGCCTTCGTGCAGTCCTCGGCCTCTGAGGTCACGCCGAGACCCTTCCCCCTGCCACACTTCCGACCTGGAGAAGCACGGTCCTGGGCTTCGGCCCTGCCTCCCCTGGCCCTCCATCCCTTCCTGTTGGCGCCTCGGTCTCTCGAAGTGATAGGCAAGCTCAAGCGCCCATCGCCGCCAGCCAAATCTGTTCTTTTTCTTTGAGCAGCGAAGTCTGTCATTTGACTCCTCTGGGGCCGTTTTAAGAGATGATTAAGAAAAACGATTGCCTTATGTATGTGTTCCTTCTCTGTCACCTTGTCTTGTGTGTAAGAATCTTAGGGAAATAGATATTAGGCTTACAAATCTTAGTAAGTAGTTTATAGAGGCTTAAGGAGTAGTGTCACAGCTAGCGTTGCCAGAATTTGTCTGTGATGGAGATCGTGTGGGTTGTATTATTAATAGTTATTACTGTCAGTATTTTCATTCCACAGGTATTTATCGGGCCCAATTTTTACACATTCTTTGCTGAGTGCCCCGGAGTTTAAAACTATTTAGAGATGAGAATTAGCCCCAGTCCTTAAAGAGTCTGCAGCAGTTGAGAGACCTCCTCCCTCCTCCTTCAACAAAAGAGAAATCCCCAAGCAGAAGATTACCGAAAAAAACAGCTGAGGAGGCCTTAAAAAAAAAAAAATCAAGAACTGACATTGAGCAAAAATAAAATAAAATTTATTTTGTATGCTGCTTCAGTGCAGAAAATACCCTCCTATCACTAAGGTGAACTTGACATTTCAGCCAACTAGTTTTTTTGTTTGTTTGTCTTTTTTTTTTTTTAAGACAGGGTCTTGGGTTTTGTAATTTAGGCTGGCCCTGAGCTCAGCCTCAAACTCACAGCAATCCTTCTGCCTCTGCCTCCTGGGGCCCAGCACTGTGGTATGTGGTACTGATTGGCGGTGGGTGTGCCCAGTTTTGTTGTACATGGTTACCTGGGATCAAACCTGAGCTTTTGCACTTGCAAGACAGGCACCAGAACCACTGAGCTAAATCCCAGGTCCCTGCTTTTTGTTTTTGAGACAGAGTCTTAATGCTGTTCAGGCCAGCATTAAACTTACTATGTAGTTTAGACTGCCTCGAACTTATGTGTAGCCCGGGCTGGCCTCAGACTTGTGGCAATCACAGCCTCCAATCCAGGTGTGTGCCACCTCGCATGGCAGTTTTCTTTTATAGTGGTGAAATGCACACAACTTAAAATTTATACTTTAAGCATGTTAAAATGTGTACTTTACTGGCATTATCACCATCATTATTATTTTTGCTGTTACCAGGGATTAAACTCAGGCCCTTGTGCTTGCAAGGTAGGCATGGTACCACTGAGTACCCTGCCCTTGCTGGCATTATGTATGTTCACGTTCTTATACAGCCATCACCACTATCCATCTATGTAACTTTCTTATCTTCTCATGCTGATAGTGTGCCCATTAAGCACTGTCCCCATTTTTTCTTCCAGCTTAAGTAGCCACTATTCTGTCCCTATGAATTTGGTTACTGTCAGTAATGTAGAGTAGACTGTAAAGGGAATATCCAGGCAATTATTTTAATTTCACTTCCTCTTGAAGTGCTTATTTTTGTTTTTCTTCTCTTGCACTGGAACCCAGGACCTCTTTCGTGTTAGGCAAGTGCTCGCGTACTGAGGTATGTATACCTCCAGCCCTATTTATTTCATTTTGGTTCAGGGTCCTTTTAAGTTACCTGACCTGAGCTGAAACTTGTAATTCTCCTGTCTCAGCTTTTAGAGTACCTGGAATTAAAGGCAAGCACCTCCACATCTGACTTTTTTCTTTAGATCCAAGCACCTTATCTGCCAAGATCAAGCTTGTCTTTTCTCACCACCCCGGTTTAAGTCTTCTAGTACTGTGTATTCACTTGGCATCTATTTTGTGTGTCCTTTTGCAGTTTCCTTTATGTGTCTTTCCTAAATACTTCTCAAAGATTCTTTAGAAAAATGACGGCATCTTTGTCTTCCTTTTCTATATTCTTCTGAATTAATGACTCACATATAAATTCTCTGAAAACACTTTGTTGATTGCCCTTTATGGGGGGGGGGAGTGCCTGCTCCAGAAATGGTTTAGAATACCAATAGAAATGCAGCGTTAGACTGTGTGTGACACTGAAATGAGTCAATTTGGTTTGGATGTGTTCAGTTATGGAGCCATGATACAGATTCTTCCATCTGGAATGAAGATAAGGAAGAGAGTCTGGAGGTATGGGTTGAAGTCATGAAAATGGCATAAAAGTGTGTGCAACGAACAGATTTAAGGAGCATCTACAGGAGAAGGGAGAGGAGCCATTGAAGAAGGTGTGATAGAAGTAAGAGGATAAGAGGGGCATACAGAGTACAATGGAAACCAAAGAAGAATGTCAAATCCTGTGGGTCTGATGTGGATGGATTTCATTACCTTGGGCTGCTCGAGGACTTGGCCTGCTTTCATCCTTTCCCTGAAGTGCAGGGCCCCGGAGCAAATCAAATCCTAGGGCTGATTCTATAAATAATTATATTTTTGTGTAGAACTTACTGGTTTGGGGAGATATGGGATAGAGCAGTTAACTAGAATCAAATGATGTAATATGTAATTGCAAAGCATTTTCACACATGTTGTGTTACTCAGTTTTTACAATGTATTTTATGGAAGAAAAAAAAGTATGCTGAAGCATTCCAAAAACGTGGTGGAAATTTTATCACTGATAACTGCTGTATCATTGATTATTCAACTAAGTAGTTCTGAAGAAGTATTGAATTTTCGTATCATTTCTTTTTTTTTTTTTTTTTTTTGAGACAGGGTCTTGCTTTGGAGTTCAGGCTGGCCCTGAGCTCAGCCTCAAACTCACATCACAGCAATCCTCCTGCCTCTGCCTCCCGAGTGCTGGGATCACAGGTGTGAGCCACCACTCCCGGCACTGTGGTATGTAGTACTGGTTTCTGCTGGGCGCGAGTCTCCACACCCAGTATTGTATGTGGCTACCGGGAATTGAACCCAGGTCCTTGCATTTGCAAGACAGACACCAGAACCACTAAGCTAAAAAATCCCCAGCCCCTCATATCATTTCTTTTTTTTTTTTTTTTTTTTTTTAGGTTTTTGGAGACAGGGTCTCGCTTTGTGGTTCAGGCTGGCCCTGAGCTCAGCCTCAAACTCACATCACAATCCTCCTGCCTCTGCCTCCCGAGTGCTGGGATTACAGGCGTGAGCCACCACGACCGGCACTGTGATATGTGGTACTGGTTGCTGCTGGGTGTGGGTCTCCACACCCAGTATTGTTATGTGGTTACCGGGGAATCGAACTCGGGCCCTTGCGCTTGCAAGACAGGCGCCGGAACCACTGAGCTAACTCCCCGGTCCCCCCTCATATCATTTCTTGAGGACTGCAAATATTAAAACTTTGCTAGTAATTTTGCATTTTAAAACTGAAGTTGCAGAATAATGCCTTTGTGTTTTAAAAATTCTTTTTTTTTTTTTAGTTTTTTGAGACAGTGCCTCACTTTGTAGTTCAGGCTGGCCTTGAACATGAGACAGTCTTGCCTCGGGCCGGGGATTTAGCTCAGTGGTTCTGTTGCCTGTCTTGCAAGCTCAAGGACCCGGGTTCGATCCTTGGTAACCACATACCATACTGGGTGTGGAGACTCATGCCCAGCAGCAATCAGTACCACATACCACAGTGCTGGGCATGGTGGCTCACGCCTGTGATCCCAGCACTTGGGAGGCAGAGGCAGGAGGATTGCTGTGATGTGAGTTTGAGGCTGAGCTCAGGGCCAGCCTGAACTACAAAGTGAGGCACTGTCTCTAAAAAAGAAAAAGACAGTCTTGCCTCAGCCTCCTGAGTGCAGAATTAAAGGCATGTGCCACCACGCCCAGCTTGTGTTTTAAAATTATATGAACTGAATGGAAAAGAATTTAATTTACAGGATTGCTGTTCGTCCATAGAAATACAGCAGTTGAAGTTTCATGTAGTTTTTTTCTTTATCCTGTTAATTGTCAAAAGTTAAGAAGTGAGATATGAAAAGATAGGCAATGAGGGGCCGGGGAGTTAGCTCAGTGGTTCCGGCGCCTGTCTTGCAAGCGCAAGGGCCCGGGTTCGGTTCCCCAGTAACCACATAACAATACTGGGTGTGGAGACTCACGCCCAGCAGCACCCAGTACCACATACCACAGTGCTGGGCGTGGTGGCTCATGCCTGTAATCCCAGCACTCGGGAGGCAGAGGCAGGAGGATTGTGACGTGAGTTGGAGGCTGAGCTCAGGGCCAGCCTGAACCACAAAGCGAGACTCTGTCTCAAAAAAAAAAAAAAAAAACCTAAAAAAAAAAAAAAGATAGGCAATGAGTTAAAGTTCTAGCAATGTTTCCTACGGGAATTCTGGATCTTTGGCCACAGTACCTAATCTAAGAATTTTGTTTCTGCGGGAGTGTGGTGGTGCATGCCTGCAATCCTAGCACTGGGAAGGCTCAGGCAGAAGGAGCACTGTGGGTTCAAGGGCAACATAAGCTGAATTTAGTGAGTACAAGGCCAGCCTGACACACAATAAGGCCCTGTCACAAAAA
This sequence comes from Petromus typicus, assembly GCA_004026965.1. Lineage (NCBI taxonomy): Eukaryota > Metazoa > Chordata > Mammalia > Rodentia > Petromuridae > Petromus > Petromus typicus. The sequence goes on from PVIR01004534.1 coordinate 74,211, forward strand.
AAAAGCAGAAACAACAAAAATTTTGTGTCTTTGACTGTAAAATAATAGAGGTAATACAGGTTCACTATCCCTTATCCAAAATCCCTGTAACTAGGTATGTTTTGAATTCAGAATTCTGGGGATTTACAGAAAGGTGACACCTCAGCAGGATTTGGGACCTGCAGCCAATAATCAAATACCTCAATGTTAAATATATATTGTTGTACTAAGTAGGATAAAGACCGTTAGAAACCTTATATTCTAGTCAAATTTTGCCATCACATGAGTTCAGATCAGGTATGGTTTTACTTTCAAATAAATTACAAAAAACTTTCGGTTTTCAGAGCTTTATGGATATCGGAATTTCGGATAAGGGATTATGGACCTGTACTTCCCTTATAGGGTTGCTATGAAGATATAAACAAGATAAGCCGAAAACACATTACATAATGCTGGGTAGGTACTCAATAAATATTAATTTTTTTTCTCTTGGAGATATTAGAAGTTCTTGTTTGTATTTTAATTGATAATTTTGACATTCTCATTCTTTTCCTGAGAAGGAGCTAATTTAATTTCCCCAAAATCTTATGATGGGATTAGAGATGGATTAGACTGAGTCTTGAAAATAAAAGAGCTGGCATGACAGTTAGAGTAACAGGTAAGGCATAGAGTTTGGCAGTAATTACCAGTTTGGATTTCTGCCAGGTAGATTTTCAGTATAACTGTAGATTGAGCTTAAATGGTTGGAGAGTCATGCTCTAACTTTCTGAAAATTCTAAAAGCAGACCTGCGATCCTTTTGTCCCTATTTCTTTATCCACAGAATGATAGAAGGAAGTCAAGGCACCGTCATGACTCAGATGATAAAACAGAAACAAGAGAAAATGGTGTTACAGACGACCTGGATGTTCCCAAGCCCAAAAAAGCTAAAGTAAAAGAGAAGTTAAATGGAGACACTGAAGAAGGATTCAATAGACTTTCAGATGAATTTTCCACATCTCATAAGTCAAGAAGAAAAGAGCTACCAAATGGAGACATTGATGAATGTGAAAAAAAATCAAAACGAGTATCATCCTTAGAAAGTTCTACTCATAAATCAAATGATAATAAACTAGAAGAGGTATTTTTCATTTGATGTTATCTTTGAAATGTAGGCTTGATGTTTTAAGCTAGTTAGAATTGATTCTATACTGTTTCTAGCTTAGGATCCAGTGGTATTGCTAGGAAGTCTGTTGTACAACCGAAATCTGAGATATTTTTCCTTTGGCTTTTGTTTCTTACTGTATTGTCTTTTTCTTGGGGTGAAAGTGGGAGAATGTTCACACTTAAAGTTTTTATACAGTTGGGTTTTCCTAGACAGTTTTTCCAAATTACTTTTTGGGGTTACTTACATGTTGTCTTTTTGAGGGGAGAGAGGAGATAACTGGGGATTGAAGCCAGGGCTTTCACACTGTGCTTCAGTGCAAACCCCATTTATATTTTATTTTGAGACAGAATCTGTCTTACTACATTGCTCAAGCTAAGCTCAAACTTGCTGCCCTCCCACCTTGGCTTCCTGTGTAGCTGAGATTACACATCTGTGTTAACTGTGTGGCTGGCTACCTGCTTGGATTTCTTATAGGTCTTCAGTCTGTACTAGTGATTGTGAATAGGCCTCTGATTTCCTGCTATGAGATTCAGGAGGCCTCTTTTTTTTTTTTTTAAAGGTTTTTTGAGACAGGATCTTGCTTTGTGATTCAGGCTGGCTCTGAGCTCAGCCTCAAACTCACATCACAGCAGTCCTCCTGCTTCTGTCTCCCAAGTGCTGGGATTACAGGCATGAGCCACCACACCCCGCACTGTGGTATGTGGTACTGGGTGCTGCTGGGGTGAGTCTCCACACCCAGTATTGTTATGTGGTTACGGGGGATCGAGCCCGGGTCCTTGCGCTTGCAAGACAGGTGCCGGAACCACTGAGCTATATCCCCGGTCCAGGAGGCCTCTTGATTATGTGTGTATTTCTGTTTTTGTAATAGCAGCAGCATTAGATGATAATTAGATTTTACTATCATCCAAGCTATTCACAGTTTCAAACAAGAATGAAACATAAATAAGATGTGAAGAAATTTGTTTTTATTTTTGTTGTTTAAGACAGAGTCTCCCTACATAGTCCAGGCTGATCTTGAACTCACAGTCATCCTCCTGCCTCAGTATCCCAAGTGCTGGGATTATGGGCATGTGCCACCATGCCGTTTCCAGACTATTTTTGAGCTATTGGGATTTTTCTTGGTTTAATGCTCTGAATTAAAATAGTTTTGTTTTTTTAGGTTTTTTTGAGACAAGATATTACTCTCTAGTTCAGGCTGGCCCTGAACTCACTATGTAGCCCAGGCTCATCTCAGACTCATAACAATCCTCCTGCCTCTGCCTCCCGAGTGCTTGGATTACAGGTGTGAGCCACCACACCTGGCATTTGAACTCAGGACTTTGTGCTTGCCAGGCAGACCCCAGAACCACAGAGCTAAATACCTGGCCCTGTGTTATAATACATTTAATTGTTCATTATTTTGTTGAAAAATTTCAGAAACTTTTGTTTTTAGGAATTTATTCTGGTGAGATAATCATGACATGTATAGAGCTGTGTGAGTACTCTGAACACACTGGTATCGATAATAGCAACATAAAATAAAATGTCTTGTAATGAGCTTTTGGTATACTATAATATCCCATGCACTACTATTTCGAAGGTTAGGTAAGAATATTGGAAAGAAGTTGGGCATGATAGCGGGAAGATACCTAATGTATTTTGTTAAGGGAAAAAAGCAGATTATAAGACAATATTTTAAAAATATTTCTAAGTGTATAAAACAAGGATTAGGGTACATCTCAAATTGGTTTTAGCTGAGTGGATTATAGATCACTTTAAAATTTATAGTATGTTTGTAGTTTCTAGAATTTCTACAGTTAAAATGTATAAAGTTTGAAACTTAAAAAGGACAATTGATTTTTGGTGACACAGCTTTCAGAAAGCTGAGGTAGGATGGCTATCAGTTTGAAGCCAGCCTGGACTCCATAATAAGTTCAGAGTCAGCTTGAGCTACATGGCAAGACCTTGTCTCAAAAAAGGAAAGTAACAGCACTTAAATAGCGTAAAACTTAGAATTTGATATTCTTTTATTTGGCACCCTCGGGGAAAAAAAATGCTATTTTATATGGTTATATAAATTCTTTTTTTTTTAGGTTTTTTGAGACAGGGTCTCGCTTTTGTGGTTCAGGCTGGCCCTGAGCTCAGCCTCCAACTCACATCACAATCCTCCTGCCTCTGCCTCCCGAGTGCTGGGATTACAGGCGTGCGCCACCACGCCCGGCACTGTGGTATGTGGTACTGGTTGCTGCTGGGTGTGGGTCTCCAAACCCAGTATTGTTATGTGGTTACCGGGGAATCGAACCCGGGCCCTTGCGCTTGCAAGACAGGCGCTGGAACCACTGAGCTAACTCCCCGGCCCCATGGTTATATAAATTCTTTAACACAAATAATAGTTTGCTAGGCAGATAAATATACATTGACTGATATAAGGAATATTCAATAGATCTTAAAGCTAACTTCAATATGTTTTTGATTTTTGAGATAGGGTTTTTCTGTGTAGTTCAGGCTAGCCTTAAATTCAGCCCAGGCTTTGGCTTTGAACTTGTTGCAGTCCTCCTGCTTCAGCCTCCTAAGGGCTGGGATTACACATGTGCTACCATGCCCAGCTTCAAATAAAAATTTTTTTAAGTGTTTTGAGACAGGGTCTTGCTTTGTAGTTCAAGTTGATTCTGACCTCAGCCTTGAACTCAGCAGTCCTCCTGCCTCTGCCTCCCAAGTGCTGGGATTTCAGGTGTGAGCCACCATGCCCAACATTTTGGTATGTGGTAGATTGCTGGCCACACCTGACATTGTTGTATGTGGTTACCAGGGATTGAACTAGAGACCTCGCACTTTCAAGGTAGGTGCTGGAACCACTGAGTTAAATTGCCGGCCCTCCAAATACAAATTTTGAAAAGGGCTGTAATGTAGCTTAGCAGTGGGATGTAGCTTCAGTACTCAGAAGGCCCTGAGTACTCAAAAAAAAAGTTAAGCTTACAAGAATTTTCCCTGTACTAATGGCATTGCAAAAATCCTTTTTTAGGGCCGGGGAGTTAGCTCAGTGGTTCCGGCGCCTGTCTCGCAAGCGCAAGGACCCGGGTTCGATTCCCCGGTAACCACATAACAATACTGGGTGTGGAGACCCACACCCAGCAGCAACCAGTACCACATACCACAGTGCCGGGCGTGGTGGCTCACGCCTGTAATCCCAGCACTCGGGAGGCAGAGGCAGG
>PVIR01004535.1:0-19749 GCA_004026965.1 Petromus typicus
CCCCCCCCCCCCCCCCCCGCGTTTTGGAATTATAGGTGTGAGCCACCATGCTCAGCTGCACTGTTTCTGTGCTCAGAGCTTTTCTACAAAGTCTCTACCTGCTGTAGAGTCTTTGCTTCCTTCCATAAGTAACTTGGAAAAATGTGAATGTTTCAGAAAGTATTATCAAAGTCTTTTTCATTTTTAGCAACTTAGCATTTTTCTTTCAGTAAAAAATAAGTACTAAGGGCCAAGGATTAGCTTAGTGGTATTGCATCTACCTTGCAAGCACAAGAGCTCAAGTTCAGTCCCCAGTACCAACACCAAAAAAAAAAGAAGTAGTCAGGACTTCTTTTTAAATTATAATTTTAAAAGCTGCTGTTGTGTTAGTGACTCTTTTCATGTCTGATAATATTTAATAAATTAATTTTCTTTGGGCAGCTTGGTATTTTTAAATATTTTAATTGTTTAAAATGTTTAAAGTGTTTATGGTAGTTGTATATGGTTCTTTGACATCTTGAGATATCACGCCCCGAAACCTTAGACAAGTTGTTTAAGTAGTTGATTATTTTGTGGACTCTTCTTCACAGATGATGACTTTGACCAGTTTGATAAGCCTGGTGCAGAACGGTCTTGGAGAAGAAGAGCTGCAGACGAAGATTGGGACAGGTACGTGCACACCTGTGCTTTAATGATTGTTGCTTGGTCTTGTAGTGATATTACTGGGACAGTGTCCTCGCCCCCTGTGGCCCTGCCTGTCACAAGTGGACTTCCTTTTCAGGCTCAGATGAGGTTCTGTCCAGTTGGAAGGGTGCCCAGTGAGCTCTGTTCCATGCCTGTGACTGTATGCAGGGCTTGTACAGAAAACAAACCTTCTTTGTCTTTTTGTGTCTTGATACAGTGATGGCATTGATTGTATTGACTCATAGACACCCAGAGCCTTCACTGGAGTAGTAGGGTAGCAGAATTCCTTTTGCTCCACACCCCACCAAATATGTTGCTAGACTTTAAAATGTTTACCATTGTAATATATTTTTCTTTTTATGTTTGAGATAGAGTTTTAGTATGTAGTTTGTGCTGGCCTTGAACTCACTATGTAAGCCCAGGCTTCCTGCAGCTGGCAGTGATCTTCCTACCTCAGCTTCCTCAGTGCAGGGCTTACAAGTGTGCCTACCACACACAGCTAACCATTATAATGTATGTTGATTTTAATTCGCACTTAACAAATTACTGATACAGATGAAAATGCCTGTTTAGGAATTTACATTTGCACATAGTATAATCTGTGGCAGTAATGACAGATGTCGGGTCACTGTGGTGGTCCACTCTGGTGAGGGAGTAGTTCAGGAGAGGGAAAGGGATGTGTACTAGAGGAGCACACAGTGGGGTTTCATTGAGGTCGTGGGATTCAGAGCACCTATGATCTACAGCTTTCCAACCATTTTAAATACTGGGAGGGGAAAATGTAAAGGTTACTTTGGACTTGAATGCAATCAGAAAGTTAGATGATAAAAGTAAATATAAGGCTGAGAATTTAACTCAATATTTCTGGTGCCTGCCTTGCAAAACTGGGTTTGATCCCTGGTAATCACAAACAACTATGTCTCAGCAATCAGTACCACATACCACAGTGCTGGGTGTGGTTGCTCAGGCCTGTAATCCCAGCACTTTGGAGGTAGAGGCAGGAGGATTGCGGCTGTTGTGCTTTAGGGGTAATGAAAACTCAGACTGGTAGGGTGAGTGTGCAGAGTCACTTTGCAGACTCCAGGGAGTGGTTCAGAGTACACGTCTGCTTTTAATATAAGATACAGTCATTTATATGGTAAACAGCAGAGGGCGTAAACATATTGGGTCAGTTGCAGATTGGTTGAAGCATGCAGAGAGGTGGGCGGTTGGATTCATTGTGTTTTTGGTCAGGATAACACAGGCTGATTGAGCTTCAGCCCAGCCAACTCTGGCTTTTGCTTTCAGATTGCTGGGAGTTCCAGGCTTGCCTGGGCTACACAGTGAGCCCAGGGCCAGCCTCAACTACAATGCGAGACCCTGTCTCAAAAAAAGTAAATAGATCTGACTGAAGAACAAAAGTACTGCCATGAAAAAAAATTCCTATTTCCCATTAGAAAACAATGATCTATAAATTTTACAGAGTAAAACTGGGAAAATATTGTATCTCTTAGAGTTTGCATGGTTGATTGCTCTCCAATAACTCCCTTGATGTGTTAGTCAGGGTTCACCAAAACAGTAGGACATAAATACAAGAGAGGTTTATAATTAAGATTGGGTCATGGAGATTTGGAGGGTGAGAAGTCCCACAGTCTGCCACCTACAAGGTGGGAGACATGAAAAAACTGGCCAGTGCTACAAGGCCTGAGAAACAGGAGCTCTGAGGACCCAGCGGAGAAGGTAGATGTTTCAGTGCTAGAAGGTGAATTTGTCCAAACCTTGCCTTTTTGGGGTAATGCTTCTCCATGCTGGCAAGGGTAAGGATGGGTCTTTGCTTAGATTACTGATTCCAACACCCTCAGCTGTTCACAGAAGTGTTTTTCCATCTGTGTGGGTATCCTTTAGTCCAGCCAAGTTGACACATAAAATCTACCATATGCAGTCTCTAAGAAATTAACTGGAACTTAGAACTAAATCTATCTTGTAAAAGAAATACTCTTGTCAAATGATATCAAAGCAAGATGTCCTTAAAAGATTAGATGGTGAACTAAGTTAGAAAGTCTTTTAGCAGATTATTCCTCACTTGGATTTCCTCTTTGCTTTGTCTATCTTTATCTCTGTGTTTTTCTTTTGGGGTTGTCTTTTCTTTATTTACTTAGAGAGTCTTCATACTTTTTGGAAATGTATGTTTTGTTGCTTAAAGGTATTTCCCCCTAGTCTGTGACAAGTGTTTCTTTTAAAAATAGTCTTTGAATAGGCTTTAAAAATAATATAGTCAAATTTATAATCTTTCTGCATGCTTATTTTTTATTTAAAAAGGAAAAAAATTACTTGAAAATCTTTTTCAAATTTATAGGTAGAATAACAAAAACTCTCACTTGTTCTTTTCTCAAACTCAACCAGCTGCTTTTTGTTACATTCACATGTACTTTCTTTTGTATGTCTGTATAAGAGTTTCCCATGCCATTTGATAGATGATCCCTCATGCCACATTTTTAATTAATGATTCAGTGTGTATTTTTTAAGTGTATAGTATATTGCTCAAGACTGAAGTTTTTTTGTTTTGTTCTGAGACAAGGTCTCACTTTGTAGTTCAGACTGGCCCTGAGCTCACAATGTAGCCCAGGCAAGACTTGAACTCATAGCAATCCTCCTGCCTCTGCCTCCTGAGTGCCAGGATTACAGGCATGAGCCACCATACCCAACATTGTGATATGTGGTACTGATTGCTGGTGGGCATGGGTCACGATGCCTGGCATTGTTGGATGTGGTTACTGGGGATTGAACTCGGGACCTTGCAGGTGCTGGAACCACTGAGCTAAATCCCTGGCCCCAAGACTGAAAATTTTTACTTCTTGATTTTGTCATTTTTTCATTCTGAGGGATTAATAAAATGCACAATTCAGTTTTTAATCTACAGTAATTGTCCAAGTTTTGTTAGTTGTCCCACTAAGATCCTATAGCCAAAATAGAATTTCTTTTTTTCTGGTCACGATTGATGTTGGGATCATACATTGTATTTTTTTTCTCCTTTTATCATGCTATGGAAAAGATGCTGTAGCTTTTGTTGGCTGTCACTGGTATTGTTGACCACCACGGGGCATTTATTTTGCAGAGTCACCTCAACTCAGGTTCATTGGTGTTCCACATGGCTAGGGTCAGGCTTGTGTGTTATGGGTCTGGTCGAGAACACCAAGTAGGTGAGGCTCTGCCCTCCTCAGTGCCTCGCTTCATGGGCACTCAGTAGTTGGAAAGTGGTTTTTGCTTTTTGTCCTAGAGAAATTTTTTTCCATCTTGTATTCTGGGTGTGTACTGTGTGTTTTTATTTCGCCCTTTGCTTCTAGCTATGTAATCTGCCTGAAATTAAGTGAATGAATTGATTGATTGGCTAGTACTAAGGATTGAACCTGAGGCCTTTACACTGAGTTGCTGTCACAGCCTTTTAAAATTTTTTCTTTCAAGATAGGATCTTGTTAAGGCACCAGATTGCCCAGAATGGGTTAATCTCGTGATCCTTCTACCTTAATCTCCAGAGTGCTGGAGTTACTGACATGGACCACAACTACTTAAATTGATTGATTTTTTTAAAAAAAGGATATATGAAAATATTTTTTAAAAGCATATATGAAATTAGCATAGTATCATCAACTTCAATATACTATCATCTAACTTCAGCCGTTACTGTAGGCTTATATACACTCTGTATCAACCTTCTGCCATCATTCCCCTCAAGTCATAGATATAATTTTGTCTAAAAATATTTCTGAATGTCAGTCTCTAAGAAGGGATTTTCAAATGTACTTGTAATAGTTGTCTAAAAATAAATTCAGTAACATTACTGGTATGTCTATATCTAGATGTAGCCCCAAAGCTTCAGGGGGTACAGGTGGGGGGTTTTAGAGATGGCTGAAGCTAGCGTGTGTGATACTGGGATCAAGAGTGTGTGATTATTAGACTACTGTTTTGGCATAGTTCTGGATTAAAGGTACGCCACCCTGGGTCTGAGGGCTGTCCACCCTAAAGGTGGGTAGGTCAGATAAGATAAAGGGATAGAAAGAGGGTTGCACGTTGTTTGCTGCTCTGCTGCGTTCTGCCTTCCATGAACTGTTTTTCCTCTGTGATGCCTCTCTGCCATAGCACCCTATCTTGGAGCCAGCCATGAACTGAGACTTCTGTCAACCATGAGCGAAATGAAAACCTTTCTTTTCACTTCTTGTATTGGGTGTTTTCTCAGCAATGAGAAAAATAACTAAGATTAAATGGCTTATTATTGTTCACATTTTCCTGATATTTTCATATCTTTAAATGTATATATGTATATTCACAAACATTAAGTATATGTTGGGCATAATGGTGCACACTTACAATCCAACACTTGAGAGGCTTGAGGCAGGTGATTGCCATAAATTTGAGGCCAGCCTGGGCAACATAGTTCAATGCCAGTCTAGAGTACATGTAGGACTTTTGTCTCAAAAACCCCACAAAATCCCAGATGTATAAATAAATGACACAGTGTGGGTACATATCCACTTTATAGTTTGAATTGGATCCAAATAAGGTCCATATATTGTAGTTGACTGATATGTCTTTTAAATGTTTTTCATCTACAGATTCTCCCCCACATTGGTTAGCTTTGCATTAGTACAATGAAATACTTAGAGTTAACTCATCAAGAGAAAGGTGCTTCTTTGCTTGAGGATTTGCTCCATGAGCAAGTGACCCTGTAGCTTTGGGTCTCTGAGAGGGCAGCCCAGCTGGTGGAGTGCAGAGTGTGTGATGTGAGTACGCTTGCCATAAAAGCCAGCAGGACAGAATAAGTGGGATGCTGCATCACAGTCACCCTCAATGGTATATCCCCAGAGACCTGAGCACCTCGTCTACACCTCAGCTTCTAAAGGTTCTGCACCTCCTCATATTGCTGTGCTCAGGATGAATGAAGCCTTTAACACGTGCACCTTTTGGCAACACTTGTTCATTCCACATACTCCCCATTTTAGTTTTAGTTTTTTGTATTTTTTGTGGAAGAGGCAACAACATAATGTGTCTTGTAGAATTTCTGCTTTTGCTGCTTGCACCCTCTGATATGTTTGTAGGGTGCTCCTTTTCCTCTTAACAGTTAGGTCTGGAGTTTGATGTGTTTGGAAGGGACAGAAGAGTGAAGCTTCTTAGGTGTGTTCTCTCCCTCCACTGGGAGCCACATGGTGTCTGCTGAACTTCACACAGTCCTGTGCTTTCTTCTTGTTCCCTGTGAGGTTTCTGTAAGCCATTTGATCCTTCCAGGGTAGAAATCAGAAAAAACAAGAGGCAGTTCAGTTCTTTCCTTTGTTTACCGATTTCCAAAGTCATTATTCAGCTTCAGGATTCTGCAGGAATAAGTTTGTTTTTGAAACATTTTGAAATCATAGATGTGAATATTGGTTGTCATGTTTGTCTGTTGCAGCTATTGATGGACAAACTGACCTGATGTTCTACTGAACTTCATTCTTGTTGCTTTTGAGCCCATTCAATGTGACCTTAGTTGTCTTTGGCAGTTGTTTTGTTTTCTGTTGCAATGGATCTTGCTTTTTGGTTATGACAATTTTTATTGCTTCCTTCAGGACAAATAACAGTTATTGCAGTGTGGTTTGTGAACCAGTTCTTCCTTTTTTCACTGTCTTTGATGCCATGTTTACATATGTCAAGATTCTGTATCATGTGTGATTCCTGGCTTGCCCTCTTCTAAATGTGAAAAGCCTTTACTGTGTGCTGCATAGCGGTGGAAGAAATTTGGAAGTTGAAGAAGAATGAATCAGATTGTTATGAAAAGTTCCTGTTGCTGTATGGCATCAGTGAAATTTGGAAGAATATGTTACTAAACTAACATTAATTTTAAAAATTCTTTTAAACTTTTTAAAAGATACGTATATTTGTCTGTGTTCAGACGAAAGGGAGAATGTCGAGGTTTTAATGGAAAATAATTGAATGAAGGACCTGAGGGTAAAGAATTGAGTAAGATTAGGGGAGCATGAAGAGAATGGTAGTTCCTGCCCACACCTCAAGGGAAGTAAAGTCTCCTGGAGTGCAGGGAGAGCTGAACTGAAGTGAGGTGAGGGGCTCAGTCTTTCCCTTGTCAAGTGCAATGAGAAGGGAGAGGAAGAGCTCTCTCCTACTGGCCAGCATTCCCAAGCTGCCTCTCGCTGGCTAGATGTTGTCCAGAAGCCAGAGTCAGGAACAGCCTGTGTGAGACAGCACTGGAGGGCTTGTCCAGGGCCAGAGCCAGTAGAGACAGGAAGAGCGTGGGCTGGCGGGAACATGAGGCCATGAGGCCATGGGCCCCTGGGCAGTGCTCCCGCTGTCACACTTCTCAGTTTGAAAGGCTGTGACCAGGTTCCTGATGACCTACGTAGGATTCCTGAGCAATATCTTTGAGGGTCCTTCTCTTTGAAAGTAAGAATAAAGTCCTGTCAAAGAACTGGTTCTCTCTACTCTTCGATGAGAAGTATCTGGTCACAAAGTTGTTACTGAAGAAATAATCATTAGTGAAACCATCAAGGAGCTCTTTGGTCCAGCACCAGCACCCTCCTTATTAGCACAGGGTTTGCTTTGTCTTCTAGAGCAATGAGCACTGTAGCCAGGGATTAGGGCTGGTTACCTCTTTTGATGAAATTGCCAGGACAGACAGGCACTGCCACTAATAGTTGTTCTTGTTAACAGTTGATGAAATTTGGGTAGTTTTCTATATTTAATAAGTTTATTTCCCTCCATGCACATCTTTTGAGAAGACGTAGCTTGAAGATGACCGTAAGACAATCCTACCTGGTTCTCTGTCTGTTGTACATGGTTGTTAGGTTTGGACCCTGGGGGACCCAGTGTCCAAGTGTGGTGATGCTGGGTACTTCATGTAACTTCTCAGAGTCTGGGCTTCCATGTTTAAAATCTTGGTGATGCAACTGTGTGTGTGAGGTTTATAATATTGATTAAAAAGCTCACCCCTAAATAACACTTAGTACAGTGCCTGGCTCATTCAGTATACTGAGTATCTTGATTTCTTGAACTCTTTCTTATGCTTGTTTTAGTCCTTTGGGGTTAATCCTGCTGTCTCCTATTCCTGCCTTTCTTCGGTCATGGCAGTAAGTACTTGCTTTCTCTTCTGTACACGCCACTCATGTTTTAAAAATTGATTTTATTGGTCCATGTTATACACACAATAACATTGAGAATTTGTACCAGGATATGACACAACTTAATTCTCCTTTATTCTCATTCCCCTGTCCCTATCCCCCACCACCTATATACATGAGCTTTGTTTCCTTTTTTTAAATCATCAAATTTTCTTTCCTTCTTTAACTCCCCTCCCCCCTATTTTCTCTTTGAATATTTTCTTACTATTTCACAATACCTGTCAAATGCCATCATACATTTTAGAACTTATTTACACCTTCAGTTCCTCATATCAAAGAAAATACAAGATATTTACACATCTCTGTCCTATTTATTTCACTTAAGAGTACATCCTCAAGGTATATCCATTTGAGTATAAATGACTCAAACTGATCATTCCTTATTGCAGAGTAATGCTCCATTTTATAAAAAAACACAACCCGCATCTTTATCCAGTCTCCAGTTGATGGGTGATTGGGATGTTTCCAAGGTTTGGCTGTAACAAACTGAGCTGCTGTCAGTGTGGGTGCGCATATGTCACTGTGAATGCTACTCATTTTCTAACTAATGTAGGTATCATTTTATCTTCTTTCCAAAGATGTTTTTGTGAAAGAGAGTAGATAATACTAGATTGGTCTCTGAATTCCAAATACCTTTTCTTTTCAGCAGAAGTCACAGATAATTGGTAGTATTTTGTTTGTATAGTTACTATCACTTGCTCTTACTACCATCATAGTTAGTGTGTCCTGGGAAAATGGTATTACTGTCCACTTTCAGTTTCTTAATTTGATGGAATATAGATTGTGTTTCTCTTCAAAGAGGTGCTTATATATTTTGGGTTATCTAGGATCAAATTCTTAAAATAGGGCTCTTATAAATATTGTCTGTCAAACAGCATATTTTCCCCGGCTCTAGAGGGTAATTGTAATACTGAAGATAGAAAAACTGTGTCAGATAGATACTTGTTGGTTTAAAAAAGTTGGAAAGAAGAGTATACCTCTCAAAGCTGTTCTATACAGGTCTATGAAGAATTCTTTTTAAGAACTAGTAAGTTTTGTCTTTTATCTGTCAGTGCTATAAGTTCTTAGGGAAGTTACTTAATGTGTTGTTACAATTTTCATCTATAAAATGAAGTTTTCTTATTTTTTGTTATGAAATTTTGCTTTGTTCATAAAAATAAAAAAGAGGGTATAAGACTTATTGCAGGATTAATTTAAAATAGCTAAGAGACTCTTCAGTGCATAAATGACTGTTTTTTTTGGTTGTTTCTAGTTCGAGTAGATATTATATAAAAATGTGCATTTCTCTAACTCCATGTATACATTTCTAGAAGTCTTGGTTTTCTTCTTTTTGAGTAAATAGTTCTAGTACTGATCTCTCAAAACCCATAGAATTTTATAACCAGAGTCAGTCTGTCTGTCTGTCTGTCTGTCTTTGCCTGCCTGCCTGCCTGCCTGCCTACCTGCCTGCCTGCCTGCCTGCCTGCCTGCCTGTTTCTCTTACCCACCCTCTCTCTTGCTGTTTCTGAGATAGCGTTTTACTTTGTCGTTCAGGCTGGCCTTCAACTCACTATGTAGCCTAAACTGGTCTCAGATTTGAGGCAGTTCCTCTACCCCAACCTACCAAATGCTGAGATTACAGGAATGTGCTGCCATTCCCAGGTTAAAGCCCTTATTTTAAAAAGTAGCAGATACAGAAAAGATATTGGTGCAGTTAAATCTCCATGAACATAAGCACTTAGAATTAGCAGTCCAACTGTATTTTTTCTTTCTATATGTTGTTCTGTAAAGATATTTGCTTCTAAGAGGTTGGATTCTCCAGAAATAAAATCATAAGTGGTAGTCGTCTTTCCCCATCTAAAACCTGAAAAGATTCTGGCTTCTTGATTTGCTAAGGTTTCCTGCTCTAATTGTGAGAAAGAAAGGCTGCTCCTAGTCACCCTGGAATGGAAATGTGCCAGAAAACGTTGTAGGTGACGAGTGAAACTTGCACACTATCCAAAGAGAATTCTCTTAGTCACTGTGATTTAATTTTATAACCTCACTGTAGTTGGATTTTTTTTTTTTTCAGTTTTTTGAGACAGGGTCTGCTTTGTAAGTCAGGCTGGCCCTGAACTCACTATGTAGCTCAGGCTGGCCTTCAACTCATAGCAATCCTCCTGCTTCTGCCTCCAAAGTGCTCAGATTACAGTTGTGAGCCACCATGTCCAGCATTGTGATATGTGGTACTGGAGATTGAACTCAGGACCTTGCGCTTGCCAGGCAGATGCCGGTGCTACTGAGCTAAAGCTCCGGTCCCTATAGATGGAAAATTTTTAATGTTTTTAGTTTTTGACAATTTGATAGGTGTCACATGATCTCTCTGGTTTTTATCTTGAATAATGAAGATCTTTTCCTACTTAACATACGTTTTTAAAGGTAGAAAGTTTAGATATTATTTCTAATTGAGCTAGATATTATTTCTAATAGGGTTTCTTTCATTTCTTTTAACAGGTAAGATTCAGATCTAGCTGAGGTGCAAAATTTAGAAAGTTTAGTCATCTACCTCCTATGTGTCTTGGCTCTCCTCACCTAAAAAATGTTCTTTCTTTATTTAAGAATGCCATTTCCTTATTTATAAAGTTAGAGGAAAGTATTACAAGTTTCACATGAAAGTCTCTGGGCTCCAGAGCCCTTGTTAAACTTCCCCATAACCAGTATTATAGAAGTAATACTTGGACCTTTTCTTTTTCTTCTCAGTGAACTTGAAGATGACTTACTTGGAGAAGATTTGCTATCTGGCAAAAAGGTAAAAATATAGTCTTTTCTAAAGCAAAACAGTAACTATCTGATGTTCCATAAAATAGAGGAACGTATTGTTTATGCATGAGCTATATGACTGGAAAGCAGTGTAGATCAACATTTTGTAAACAGAATTTAGTTTTGTTTTGGTTTGTCGGTTAGGATTTCATCATACTAAGCTCGGAGGTACAGCTCCATCTCTGCATTACTTTTTGAATCATAGAACTAACACTTTATTAGTAAATTCTCTGGTAATTACACCTCAAACAGCAAAGTTTTTGAAACAAGTATTTTAGTTCCTGCTATGTCCAAAGCATTCTAGCACATACTGAATTTGGGACCTAAGTAACACAAAGCTTCCCTTCCCTTGAAGGAATGTAGGTTAATACTATAGGTTAATGTTTTCATCCTGGTTCTGGAAATTATATTTGGGAGTATTCACAAATTAGCTTAAAGATAAACATATTCAAATGTAATAGGCATTCAAGCAAATAAGATTCAAAGATCTCATGTAGGTACTTTTAAGTCTTTTTGACTAAGAAAAACTTTTGAAGCAGTTATCTTTAGTGTGATTGGTTGTGTTGCTTATTCACATTTTCTCTAATATGTGATTTAGACTTCCTTTCATGCCATCTTTTCCTTCTGTGTTCTGCTACTCACCAGTGATTAGCTTACCTCTTACCTGGCTGTGGACTGTGGTACCTTCTTCCATTTCAGCAGTTGAGGATTGAGGGTACAAGTGAACCATATACAAAGGATACCTGGTTAAAAAAATTTACATGTTCACTGGGTTTTGGTTCAGTTTTTTTTGACAAAGACTTAGAAGTCTAACTAAAGGGGTAGGCCTGAGTGTTAAGCTGAGTGTTAGAGGCTTAACTAGAATGTGCCAGACCCTGGATTCTATCTCTACCACTGCCCAGAAAGAAGTTCGCATTATAATGCCAGTGGTAAGTGCTGTCTCTTGGGACTAACATGCATTTATATATTTTGAGCTATCAAAAATACTGTAATGAAAAATATACAATCAAGTTTGAAAAACTTATTATTATTTTTTTTGAGACAGGGTCTCGCTTTGTAGTTCAGGCTGGCCCTGAGCTCAGCCTCAAACTCACATTTCAGCAATCCTCCTGCCTCTGCCTCCTGAGTGCTGGGATTACAGGCGTGAGCCACCACGCCTGGCACTGTGGTATGTGGTATTGGTTGCTGGTGGGGTGAGTCTCCACGCCCAGTATTGTTATGTGGTTACCAGGGATCAAACCTGGGTCCTTGCTCTTGCAAGACAGGTGCCGGAACCACTGAGCTAAGTCCCCAGCCCTGAAAAACTTATTTTTGTAAGGTGTAAATTAAGTAGAAAAGTCAGTTTTTCAAGCTTCATTTCTTAGTATATGTGCTGCTGAAGTGAGTTCATCAATCTTCATTTTAAAAAATTAAATGTATGTATGAGTATATATGTGACTTTATCTTTTGGAGGAGGAGTAGTAATTTATATGTGCTTTTTATGTCAGTCCTAAAATCAACAGGGAAATATCAGCAGTCACGTACTAAAAAAGGCAAATGGACTCAGAAATACGGTTTACAATCCCTTGGCATCAAGAAGTCCAGTGATTGTATACACTCCTGAGCAGGTGCTCAGAAATGGAGTCATAAATACTCCACACCAGACTCCCTAGTCCCTCCAGTACCTATAAAAGCTTCATTCTTTTCCTAGTTAATTGCTAATATTTTTCTCCCTGGTGTTAGCCCATCCATTGAAGGATAAAATCTTTCCCAGCTAGCTGCTAGATTAGTTTCTGTTAACCGGAATAAGCTCTTCTCACAATGTAGAGCCTCTTTTTTGGGAAGTGGATTCTTTATAACATTATACATATTAATAATTTTAGTAGAAAAAAGTGAAATTTAATATATAGTCTAAAATTTTGGGACACACTTAACCCAATAAAAGTTAGAGCTGTTTACTGAATCACTAGCTTCCCTGCTTTTGCTGATAGGATGAGTTCACAGCACTGCTAAGGATTGAGAGATTGAGCTTGTGACATTTACTTTCATATGTTGTCTGTAGTGGAGAGACAGTTTTCTTGTCCATACTGTTTCAGTCATGTGATTGAGCTACCTTAAAAACTGCACATCTCTAGAATTGCACTTCCTATTTTGCCTTAAAAGTGCAGATTTTAGACTGACTGTTAAGTTTAGTCATACCTGAAAGATACTATTCTTTTTTCCATATTGTAAGGAAAAATTGGAAGTCTCTACCCAAGGATCTTATAACCTTTTTCTTTTGGTGTTAAAATTAAAATAAGATTGACTATTATACTTAACTACTTCCTCACACGTAGCATCTGAAATTAGTCCAGTGTTGTGTGGGATCCTAGACTCTCCACAGTGACATCAAACTGAAAAAAAAGCCTAGATGGCAAATGTTTTAATAACATAGAGTTTGAAACACTCCATTCAACGTAATTTTATACCTTTGTAACGTCTTTTCATGAAAGTGACACTCATTAATTAGATTTTTTAATTTTAATTAGAATCAGTCAGATTTGTCAGATGAAGAACTAAATGATGACCTTTTACAGAGTGATAATGAAGATGAACATTTCAGGTACTCAATTTATTAAAATGTTCTTTAATAGGAACTGTTTCTAAGTTACCATTAACAGTGGATTGTAATTGAATAATGTGCTGTTATATCTTTAACATACAATTATATTCTAAACGGGTTATTGTGTTATTCTGATGTAGAATCCATATATATTGCAATGAAAATAGATCTACTGCTTCAAATTAATATGGATTGTACAATTGATGATGAGTTCATTCAGTGCAAGTTGTAAAAGCTCAGAAGTTTTACACTGCTCTTCAAAGAATTTCTTTAGATGAAGGACAAGACTTTATTTACTGTTTTGGAGAGAGACATTTAGTGTACTCTGGAAGGTAGAAATAATTTTTCCATTTTGTGAGGAAACAGCAAAATATAAATGTTCTACTTTTGGTTATAAATGTAATTAATAAATACATATCATGATCTTCAGTTATAAATTTTGAACAGGTTTTGTAATAAAGTAATTTATGAGTAAAAATACAGTTTTAAATTATTCTGACAATTACATACATTCCCCATCCTAGTCTTTGACATCATATTATAATTTGATATTTTAAGTAAGATTGGCCTTGAAGAATATCTTTTTAGTCAATGGTATGAAATCTATGTGGTATATTCAACTTTCTTGTTAGGATCAATTACTTAATATATGTGAACATAGACTTATTTGCAAAGTTTTGTACTTGAAATGTTATCTTGTACCTATTTGGTATTTACCTGTTACGATTAAGTAGGTAAAATATGATTTTTTTTTTTTTTTGAGACAGGGTCTTGCTTTGTAGTTCAGGCTGTCCCTGAACTCACTGTAGCCCAGGCAAGCCTTGAACTCACAGCAATCCTCCTGCCTCTGCCTCCTGAGTGCTGGGATTATAGGCATGAACCACCATGTTCTGGCATTGTGGTATGTGGTACCGAGGATCTGCCTCGGAACCTTGTGCTTGTCAGGCAGATGCCAGAACCACTGACCTAAATCCTTGGCCCTAAAATAAGATTTTTTTTGAAGTCCTAAAATACTCTGTTATTTTACTTAGAAATTACCAGTTATTTTTTTAGAGCAGTAGTGGCTAGTAAGCATTTTAGTTATTTGAACCACCAAATGTATTTTCATATTTTTAATGTTTTAATTTTTTTAATAAACAGTCTGAATTTGTGTTAGAGAAGAAATGAAATTGTTTTTAAAATTCCAATTATGATTCTCTTCTTATAAAGCAGTACTCTTTGTGTTTTAGCATACATGCCTAGAAACAGAGTCTATCCATTCATTCTGTGGCTTAGAGTAAAATATAAAATGCTTGATTTTGTCTTAGATTTCTGCCAGTCAGACCTGCTACCTTACTGGGTTGAGGATTCTTTGGTCAGATAACTTTCAAATGAGAGGTGCAGTGGAGGCGGTGTCCTCATCAGGAGTCTGTTATTTGCACCATGTGCTTTTGCACTTTGAGTCTTATTTTTACCCTTGTTGGAGTATACATATCAACAACTGGAATGACTTCACAAGTCGTAGTGCAGGTCTTTGCTATATAACATTTATAGTAGTACAGTATAGAGTGATTTAGTGTTGAGCTCCATGTACAGTGGGTGTGTCTCTGTGTTTTTGTCTTCTCCAGTACTCAGGATGTCACAATCAGTCTGAATACTGCATCTGGCATGGTTACATCGTTTGAACTTTCTGACAACACTAATGACCAATCTGGAGAGCAGGAATCTGAGTATGAACAAGGAGAGGATGAGCTAGCTTACCACAAATCTGATGGTCCGGAATTGTATACCCAGGAGTACGCAGAGGAAGGACAGTATGAAGGCCATGATACAGAGTTGACCGAAGACCAAATAGAATATGGAGAAGAGCCAGAGGAGGAGCAGCTATACAGTGATGAAGTGTTGGACATCGAAATCAATGAACCTTTAGATGAATTTACAGTGAGTCTTTTCTTCTTTGTATGGCCAAAGATAACATGGCTTCCTGTGAACAGGTTTCTAGACTGATTTGAAATCTATTTACCTCCCTTGGGAAAGGGAGAAATTAGACCTTATTATCACTGTCTGCCAGTTTCTTTATCTGAGCTATGACAAAGTTTGTGTTGACAGCTTGTTTGGTCAGAGGTAATGCTCCTTTGTCATTCTGGAAGGCTGCAAAGAATGGTGACCTTGAGGATTGCACCCTAAGGAAGAAAACAGCTTTGTGTCGTGGAGATGCACTGTCAATTGTTAGAAGTACTTAATGCAGGCTTTTATCCTGGCTTTAGACAAGATCTGATAAAGTCCTTCTAAGGTGAAAAGATTATTGACCTGCTAAAGACATCTTTAAGGTGCTACTATTCCAAAGTGATTGATGTCCTGTTCATTCATCCTTTTTGTAACTCACAACTGTCTAAACCTGAATAAAGAGATTGGAGGTTAGTTTAGGAAATGTCACACATAATTTGTTATCTGTAATCGGAAGCAAAGATTTGCTGAGTATTTGTTTCAGAAAGATGGTTTTAGTAGGTACTTTTTTTCCTTTTCTAAAAAGTTGAACCATAAGGAAAGAAAAAGTGCTAGTATAAGATTGTTTATCTGTTGTAATGATGCATCATCACAAGAGATGTTTTTTAAAATAAGCACTTGGTGGTGTTCCTGCAGGAAAGTTTGATACTAGCTATTTTGTAGAGTCTTCAGGCTTTCAGAGCACCAGGGACAGTGAGAAGAGTAGAAGCAGGACTGGTGCAGTGTCGCAGCCAAAGAGCCCATCCGAAGCAGGACTGGCTCCCTCTCTTTGTGGCTTCATTTAGTGTGCATCCACTGAAGGAGAACATTCAAAAGTTGCTGAATTTTGATTGTCTATGTATATATGTATATATGTGTGTGTGTGTGTGTGTGTGTGTGTATATATATACGTATATATATATACACGCAGTTATATTTTAAATATATAATTATGTATATATTATATATGCAATCTTGGTAACGATTATGTAGAATCTAAAGGTATTTAATTCGTCATAATTGTGCTTAGATGTGTCAGTAGTTAGAAGATTGTATTCTTTCTGAATACTCGATCTTTAGTTAATAGAGTAATGAAAGATATTGTGATTTGGTAAGTAGAGCCCTTTAAAGGTCTGGTGGGACTTGTTATCTCCAGAACCCAATAATGACATATTTTGGTAATAAATTCTTCACTCGATGGATAAGTGCTTTTTGATTGATGCAGTGGTGTGTACATATGCTTTATGAGAATGGCATATCATATTTAAAATACTTTTAAAAGATTTAAATCAAGATCTCTGAAAACTGCCAAGATATTTCCTAGAGTATTATTTCTCCGGTGCATTAGTGAGATAACATAAATTAATCATCTCTGAGTAGGTTCAGTGGTGTGGCCTGTTTTTACTGATGTCGGAGTACTGAGTATACAAGTATTACTAAGCCATAAGAAATCTGAAACCTCAGTCCTGCCTATGAGGCTTGGCTGTGAGACTCCATTGTGGGCAGTCCTGGTAGAGAGGGTATATGGCCACATAGGAGTGCCTCTCATATGTCACATTCTTGCAGTATTGTGGAGAGTCGGTAGTCAGTGAGTCCTGTCAGCTGTATTTTGTCACACTTGTGATTACATAAAGTGGAATAAAACATATCATATTCATTGAACACATGGTGGTCTAAAATCTAAGTTTTAAAAAAATGTGACAATTTAAAAATATAGGAGTTTTGCTACACTAAAAAGAATTGATTTTTTTTTTCAGAATTTAAAAACAATGTACATAGAAATTCTTGAAAGTGCCCTGATTGTTTTTTTTCACAAAGTTGTTTGCAGATATGACAGACAAGGAATACCAATCATATTGTTCTAGCACTGTCAGCTCACCATAACGTTCTTGGACTTGTGGCCAAGGGCACCCTTTTCTTTCTCTCGGAGTTACCCCGTGGAGGTCAGAAATGACCACGTGGAGGGAGAACTATATGGAGCACCGCATTGCTGCTCAGCAGTGGCCCCTCACTGTCTCCTCAGGCTGCCATTCACACCCACATTATTTACTCATTCATCATTGGACTAATGAGCACCTGAGTGGACTGTGTTCCCTTGTCTCCAGCAGTATGTAGTATATTAAATGGGTTCTTGAACTGGTTCCTTGCCCTAGTTAGGATTTGTTAACTGGAGCTTCACGGTCAGAATTAAGCTGAGATGTGGCCACATGTGAGTGTTCTGTCTTTGAGAGAGTTCACTGCAGGGTCATATGGAGGATTTACGTGAGTAACTTGCCCTAGAACATAACACTGGAAGAGCTGTCATATTCCAAAGTAACAAGAGCTTACTTAAGTCTGAGTTTTGCAGGTGCTACTCTTTTTTTGGGGGGGAGGACAGGGTTAGGCATTACAGGCGTGAGCCACTACACCTGGCACTGTGGTATGTGGTACTGATTGCTTGGGGGTGTGAGTCTCTACACCCAGGATTGTTGTATGTGGTTACCTGGGATTGAACCCAGGCCCTTGTGCTTGTAAGACCGGCGCCGGAACCACTGAGCTAAATCCCCAGCTCCGCAGGTGCTACTCTTGAGAGTAGACAGATTTTATTTTAAAACTTATTTTCATATAGTATATTGCTTAACCTATAAAATACTAGAAAGTTATTGGTGACATATTTTTAGATGCAGTCACTGTATTCAGGACTATCAAATTAATACAAATTGAGAGCTCATAAAACATTGTTTCATAAAAATACTTTCAGATTGACTAAGTAAAGGATAGCAGATTGCCGTTTCCTGATGAGAGCCCAGTGGTGTGGACTGTACCCCAGGGCATATTTGTTGAAGTTTTAATTACCATCTCTAGCTGCCTTTGAAATCTGACTGTTCTCCTGCTGCTAGTGAATCAAAGGTCATGGAATTGGGTTTTATTCGTGGTACGCTATCAGTTCTTCAGCACTGTAGCAGGCAGAAGAGAAAAAGCAGTTGTGGAAGTAGAGGTGTTTTGCCAGTTGCTTTCATTGGTGCACAGGTCACACACCATGTGGGAGACTGTTAGTTTAGGTAGGTCACACATTTTCTGGGTTTGTAACTGCTTAACTGTTGGTTTGGCTGGGAATGCCAGGAAACCTGCCTGCACTGAGTGGGATCCCATCTCTTTGCTCGCTGGAGCTTCAGTGAGAAAGCATAACCAATCTTGCTTTCTTAGGCTAGAAATCTCCATCCAGCTTTCATTCTTCCTTTGATGATCACAGAAGGAATACCTGCCTGGTGGCATGATCCTTAAGTTTCACACAGAACTTGTATTCAATGTAGGGGCCTGGTATACAACCTGTGATTATAAGAAGCACCTAAGTTGAATTGTCTGTGGTTCTATTGTTTCTGTTGCCTTAAAACTGGTGAGAACTGGGCATAGTTTCAGCCCCTCCTGCTGCCAGCCTCCTCTGAAAATGAGCACACTTTCTTTAGGTTGCTTTTCCTGGGGTTGATTTGAAGAAGAGCTACTTTTAACAGGCATGGGGTCCAGAGTAGAACCCAGGCACAGAGACACTAATCTGAGCATGTTGTGCTTAGTTCTCAGTCCTACATAGAGCACGTGCTTGCTTAGTGCTTTGCACTCAGCAAGTAGTTGATGTAGTAAAACTTACTAGCAGTATCAGCCATAAAGATGAAAAGTGCTTAAAGAACAAATACCGAAAGCTGTATGAGAAAAACTTGTTTTCTCTTTAATGGTCGTTAGGATGAAGAATACTTGCAGGCTTATGGTGGGCAACAAGGGCTGCAAGAGCAGGAAGACTGTGTTGCTGAAGATGGATTAGATGAGATTACTGGTTCGTATGTTGCTCCTGAGACCAAAGAGGTATTTGTTCAACTTTTAAAAAGAGTAAAAAAATAGTTTACTGATTATTTTACCCCCAGCTTTAAAATTAGCATCTTTTCAGCATTAGTGAGACATGGAGACATCTGTTTGAATGATGAGTGTAGTAAGAATCCAGCTTCCTGGCTCTCAGTGAAGAGAGGTCTGGTATGCTGATTTCCAGGTAGTGTGTGCCTTTTGAGTGTTAATGTTTTAAATGATTTTTGGGGTTACCAAAAATGTGACGTGTACATTAGTGCTTCTGATAGTTAATATTCATTAATTTGAACTGTTACTCAAAAATATCTCAGGGTTCCTATATATAGATGCAGTTTTAGGTGTAATGAAAACAACAAAGATAGGGCTTGATTTCTTACTTCCAAGGGACTTGCAAAGATGCTTGCAAATTCCTCCTGTGGTGCAGGAGAAAGTGGCAGCCTCCAGGAGAGTCTCAGACCCTGAGGAGCCTGTGGGGAGGGTCATCCTCCACAGTGTGGGAGAGATGGCTCTGGAGATGCCTCGCAGATGAGCAGGTCTGGGCTTGCCTGGAGTATGTCGGATTGCTGCTCTCCTCTCACCCAGAGCTGGCCCTGTGGATGAATTCTGAGGGCAACGCCATTTCCTAGTTTGAGGACTTCCTGTTTTTCTTAAGAAACCTTTTTCTTTTTCAATAATTTTCCTTCATGCTGTGTCCCCTCTCCCTTTTGAGAGATCATGAGAAATGGTTTATTGGCTTAGCCGTTTATTTAACTCAGATGTTACATCAAGACTTTAGAAATTCAGGGCCGT